>JAQGBW010006020.1:0-11140 GCA_034698625.1 Julus scanicus
TAATCTCTTTTTGTTTGGCTGTGAGTGTGTTTTAAAATTTCACCCATTGAAAGTGATAGGTTCTGATTCACCTTAATCATGAAATCCCTGATGCTATCACTTATTAAACTTTAAAAGCGTCTTTCCCGAACACCGCTAATAAGAAAAAATGTGGTAATAATGTAAATGTGTTTTTTTTCTCAAGTAAGAGAGCAGTAAAAACACATACCTGTGTGTCCCGAGAGTGCTTGAAACGGGGTGCCGGTGGCACAATCCGTGACATAGATCTTGCAATCACCAGCTCCACCGCTGATCAAAAGGCTGGACTTGTTGCTCATGTCCTCCACAAAGCACACGTCTCGGATGGTACCATCATGCATGCTCAGCTCAATCTCGTCGCCTTCGATGTTGCACGTTTCTGCGTTGAATCTCATCAGCTTGATTGTTTTGTCGTTAGAGCCAGTGGCCAACAGATCGCCGGTGGCATTCCATCCTAAGCAATATATGGATCCCTTGTGGTGTTTGGTCCTTTTGAAGAGCACTGTCGGTTGATATACCTGGTGATTTTCACTGGAAATACAAAAGTTGCCATTTAGGGACAAGTTTCTCCGGGATGCAAAAGAATATTTCAAATCTTCACTGACTTTGGACAGCCATAAGCCATCCTATACCACAATTTCTCTAAATATCTAAACTACAACAAAATGATGTTGGTTAACAATTCCTTATTATGGCCGCAAAGTTTTTGTAAGCTTTTTATAGAAAATTAAGTAAAAATCAGCATTTGTTAGATCAAATCTACCTCAAGTCGGTGACTTTGGGATGGGCGCAAATTCGCAGGGTTTTGGAGTTGGAGCCAATGGCATAAAGCTTCCCATTAGGGTGAAATTCCGCAGCACGGATTGCTTGTACGTCTTCCAGAGATGTAACGGGGATGAATCTTGGCTTGCCGATGATGCCGTCTGAGTCGCCATTCGTGGAACTGGGTGGTGGAGTTTTCACGTGAGTCCCAGTAGCTCCGTGTTTAGCCTATAAAAAAATAATAATAATAAATACATAAATAATACTTAATATACCATGCTCACAGACTACAGGATTGTTACCATGTTCAACTAAAACAAAAATATAATTAGCTAATACAAAAAGTCTTAAAATGCAAGTGGCTAAGGGCTAAGTATCAGCAAAACTAACAAAGCTTCACGTTTTTAGCGTAGATGTGCAATACAAGTGATTGTGATTTTTGCTGCGAAAAGTGATGCTTGATCGTTTCAGCTTGCTATCCAAGATACAAATTTAGTGTAAAACTTTTAGAAATACACAAACGACATAATACACAGGAAATTGTAATGCTCATACATGTCTCTTCAACAAAAACAATTGTGGTTCCTCAAAGTTAGTCTGAATATTCGTGTAATCACTATAAAACGAGGGAAATGGTAAAACAAATTGATAATTATCTCCCAGATGTGTAAAAGCAAATAAAGATATTCGAGGATTATAAAATCTAGGCGATTTGCCAAATCACGATGCAAACAAGGTTATTTTACCCGTTTCGTTTGAATAATAGGGCTCGCAATTCTCAATTAAATTTTATGCAAGGTATAAATCAGAGAAAATTAGGAAATATCTTACATGTAAACAAATTAACAGCGTGCAGCAACTATTTACTTCAAACGTATAGTGAATACCTGTTCAACAATGGAATATATACAGAGTAAGCTTATTAACAGCATTAAATCCCAAGGTTCCGTTTATAGCTGCTAATTTAAATTACTTTCACATTTACCAGTTCAAGTTATTATTTTCAATTATTTCGATTTTATGAAATTAATGCAGTAAACGAAACAGTTATTTTTGCTATTTTTGTTATATCGGTATTAACCGTGGCCTTTTTAAAACGATCACAGGTATATTTAAATTAAAGAAATTTAGAAATGTAATACCCAGAAAAAAACGTTACTTGTATTTGAAAAAAAAAATTATAATAATTTCCAATTTTGTATAGCAATTTTAAACAAATAGATCAATAAGTCAACATTGGGAATGTAGCCTACATTTCATCTATGTATCTTGCATAGAAATGTTTGGTAACTTGCACCAGCAAGAATTTTCCAATCACGTACAAAATAAACAATAAAAACCGAAACAGTACCTACTACATTTCATCTTGACAAATTTGAGCACACCGAAGAGAGTACCTGATAAGAACAGAACTTGGAAGTCCTGACACGAATGCTACCGAACTTTCATTTGCTTGGTCTGTTCATTTGTACTCCCTGGTGTAAAAAACAATAGAGATTTCTATTGTTTTCTATTGTTATTTGGCCCATTGTTTTCTATTGGTATCAATAGAAAATTTCTATTGGCTTTATTGGTTTAAATTGTTTTCTATGGTTTTCTATTGTTGTCTATTGTTCAGTCAATACAGCTAAACCATAGAAGTCAATAGAACCCAATAGAAGACAATACAGGAACCATAGAAAACAATTAAAATCAATAAAGTGACCAAATAACAATAGAAATCTCTATTGGTTTCTATTGTTGTTTGGAACGTTGTTTTCTATTGGTATCAATACAAAATTTCTATTGGTTTTATTGGTTTCAATTGTTTTCTATGGTTTTCTATTGTTCAGTCAATACAGCTAAACCATAGAAGTCAATAGAAGCCAATACATAAACCATTGAAAACAATTAAAATCAATAAAGTGTCTAAATAACAATAGAAACCTCTAGACTATTGGTTTCTATTGTTTTTTTCACCAGGGCTTATTTAACGACTTGTGTATTCACTAATGAAGAATCAATTCCCTTGCAACCAGAACCCTGGTTACCAGAATAAATAAGGTGCCTCACAGGGCAGCCTTCCAGAATGGACACAAGAGACTTACCATCGGCTGGGTAGTCACCGCTCTTTGTTGGTCCCAGCAGCCACTGACATGGCACCAAGACCTTTCACATACATAAGTCGTGTTGCTGAACACCAAAGGAGGGCGCCGCAAAACGCCCAAGAACGGATTATGGACACTTATCCTGCCCGAGTAAGAGGGCAGTGCAGGGGAGCAAGTGGCTGAATACCGTGCTAAAATGCGCGATCTGCGATCCATGGCACCGAAGCCGAAGACACCAACTCTGAAACTGAAGCTCTAGATGCCACAAGCCGAATTTTAACAAATGACTTCTCATAGAATGAAAAATGCAAAAATGCACAAAAAGCATAAAAATCATGCGGAGCAGATTAGGAAACAACAATCTGGGCTTCGATCCGGTCGGTGAACCACGGATGATTTCAGCAGAGTCGTCGTAGCGTAACCAGTCTTTTTGGAAAACTGTTTTCTCCTTCAAAGCAAAAAAAAACCAACGAAAAATGGTAATGAGATCTATTGCAACGAGGGCAGAAGGAGGAGAGGGTGCTTAATAGTGTAAAACTTAATTTAAATCTCGGATTTTAGGACAAATTCCTTGCTTAGAGCTCCGTGTCGGAGACAAATATTGCCTTTTGTGTAAACAACAGTGTGACAATTAACGAGTAAAGAACAACTCTGAAAACGGGGCAAGCAGGGAACCACGTACGAGCCTCGTCTGTACTTTGAAAATTGGATATGCTCGCATTGCGCATCCATGCCGAAAAAGTGAAACCTGCATGACGGATCGGTGCGTACATAAAGGTTTGAAAGCATCAAAATGAAACTTTTTGAGCTGAGGGAGCACCATTTTAGATCTCAGCCAATTTAGGAAGTCTGTCAAAAATGCTTTTAAAAACATCACAGATGCCGTACTGTCTCTGCCAATACAATTTTTAATAAAAAGTGTAACAGTTGCAAATCACTATCACAGACAGCATGATCATACATAAATAAACCGTGTAACTCCATAGCCAATATCCCCGTATACCGGGTGATTCATATTTTTTTAAAAAAAATTGCCTTTAATCAAATATAAACACATGTTGGATGTTGGAAGTTTATGGGGCACTTGCTAACGTACTTTATGTACATTAGCTATATATAGGTCCTTTAAGTGATTGAAATTAATACTATTTTATTAGTGGATTTATAAGTGCCCTTTTTTGAGCATAAAACACCAAATAGTTTTACAATCTGACTATAACAAAAAAAATAATTACGATTAAAAGTTGCGTGCGACCCCTTGCAAAAAGCTATCCCTGCTAGTGTTATAGAATTTGGACATGCTTTCCTGCAATGCTTTTAATGTTTCACCACAATGCAAGGATACTAACAAGGAAGCGTTTTGTAACTTTGTAAGGGACCATTCAAAAAGGACGTACCCGAAATTCCTCCAAAAATCGTCAGCCCCCTACCCCCTGTCCACATGGTGTCTATTTTAGCCGAAACCCCTTACCTTCCTCCCCCCAATGGACGTCCTTAACTTTTAGAAAAGTAGGGTGTCCAGAAAGTTTGTTGGAACAATCCTAAAAATTTTCAAGTTCCCACCTCGCTACCAATTTCACGACATTTTTCCATATTTTCTGATTAACGGTAATGTCATGACCTCGAAGGAAAATTCCAGCATAAAATTGGCGTTCAACACGAATTTAGGCATAATTTCCGACTTTCCCGAGGTTTTAAAAATTTAAGTACATTTGGGACTGGGGACACATTTCTTCTGATGTCCATCTCCTCTTTTACTGACCTTTGAAACCCAATTAAACAGAAAATCAGAAAACTGAACCATCATTAGCGGGCGACCATAATGGCTTACTCCTCTGCAGACCCCACCACCACCAACCTCCTCTTGAGGACGTCCTTTTTGAATGGCCCTAGGGGGTCGCACAGAACCTTTATTCGTAGTAACGATTTCAGTTTATAAAAAAGGCGCTTTTAATGTCTATAACTTGAACCACCGTCTTAACGTTAATTTCAATGACCCTCAAGGACCTATAACTAATGCACAAGAAGTGCACCCACAACAATGTTAGCACATCCAACATGTGTTTACAATTCTAAAAATTCAATTTAAAAAAATTAACATCCTGTACAAACAAACTAGAATTATGAATCATCCAGTATTATACAGTAATGAATGCACCATAAGTGGCGCTCGCATTATATACACCAGATAAAGATATGTTTCCTACATCCCCACCATTTACTTTCAAAATCACCGATCTATGTACACCAATAGTTTTGCTCAACACAGCGTAGGTACTCTAGGCAGCCTACACGAGTATCTAGCACGTATAAAAATCCTATATACAATTTCACGATTATGGACTGGGGGGGTTAAGCATCACTTTTATTGGCCTATTGTATAAGCGATTACCTAATGAGTTCAGCCCACGTTCATGAATAATAATCAGGCAGTCGTACGCCATGATTCACCTCCATCTCCCATTTTTTTCAATTGGATCTCCACCCAAAAACAAGAAAACCGTGGCGGCAGAACCAGCCTAAACAGCACGGCACGTACCATGTTGATTCTGCGTACCTGAAACTGGTATTGTCATTGCATATCAGTGTGCATACAAGCAACGCCAGCATGTAACCAGATATGATTTGCAATATTTGCCATCTGTCACTATTGATAGGCGCTGAATTTGCTGATGCCGAAATTTCCGGGTATGGCAAATGAAGCAGTTGGGGGGTTTCAGTGGTAAACTCTATTAAACACGATAAAAAAAATACGACACATATAGGGTATGTTCACCACAAATAAATTGGTGATCCAACACTTCACCATCATGTATGCAAAATCTAAACATCAAGACTGCAATTTCCTAAAGTGGTTATGACACTCCTGTACCAATACATGAATTTGTAACATTTATCTTAAAACTTAAAACAGATGTCGTTGATACTGTCAAGTATCTGGGGGTTTATATTAATACCCTGGACACACTATGAACTTAAACTAGTTTATCACTAACCTCGATTATCTTTCTCAAAGATGGTTATCTTTGAGTGGACACACTGTGTTTGTATAATCTCGTTTAGTGCATTGCATCATGGGATATCGGTTTCCATGATTCTGCACGTGAGTTTTATCATTAACTCATTTAATCTCGTTTAGCCAGCTAAACTTGGGTGTGATCCATAAATTATGTCACACTTTTTTGCCTCTTTTTAAACACCCCCCACCCCTTAGTCACAATTCTCCCCATCCCTTATACACAATTGTCACAAAAAAAAACCAACCCACCCATCCCCCTAGGTGTGACATAATTTTTGAATGGCCCCTTGCTTCTAAAAGTCGTTTACACTAACAGAGTTTTAACCGAGAAATAAACGAGGTTAGCTAATTATGGAAGGACACACTACCTAAGGTAATCTAGTTTAGCAGACTTAAACTAGTTTAAGTTCATAGTGTGTCCAGGGTATAAAGCGGGGCGAAAGCCTATACCGGTGGCAAAGTTGTGGGCAAAGTTATACAACTATGCACAATAAAAAAATTGTATTATGATCAACCATATTAAATGAACCAAATAGAGCAATTTAAAAAAAATACCAAGTAGTTTTTTTTTTTTAAAAAAATGTTTTTTCAAAACGTGTGTAGTTCATTATTTTGATTTGAGGGAGCAGCACGTGTCTTACGATTCATCAGTGAATGCAGAAAAATTCATTTATTTTAGGCTTTTTACTGAAAATATTCAGATAACAGCTTTTCTACATGGTAGTTCATACTCTACTTAATATTAAATTTCGGAAATATATTGTAAAATGTGTGTATTCTTTCGAAAAATGTATTTGAAAAAATACATGGCAGGTATAGGACTTGGATTTGGCTTGTGCACCGCCTTAAAAAAAAAATTCTTTTGGAATCACCATTTGATCATTTCATTATCGTCCTTTTTGCATGCGACTAGAAGATGAATACCTTCCTGACGAAAGTTCAGATTTAGTAAAAATCAATTTAACAACGATGTCTAAGTCGCTACTGACGTAGGAGCATTCTCAAGAAATGATTGGGTACGACACCCCCTACCATATGGCATTTATTTCCTGACTGTAGGATACCGAATTGAATTTAATTCACAATACATGTCTTCTAAAAAAAAATACTGATTTGGTTAATAAAGTATTTAATGTTCAGGTCAATTTTTGTAATTGTTACATCAGAGATGTACCTTACTGCCCTCTTTAAATGAAAACCCACACGACGAGTGTTTATGTCCTTGGTTACACGAAATGAAATTAAGCTCGTTTCTAAAATGTCACTTAACATCCTACTCAACCGGAATGGCAAGTGAAAAACTACCAATCCATGATATAATAAAAAATGATAATGGCATCGTATATACGTACGTGCACAGACATAATTCTACCACCTCCTCCGCAATACAAGAGCATCTCGATGATGGAAAATCCGAAAAAATCCGAATTAAATCCAAGATTTCAATTGTAGAAAACTAGAAACATGTCAAAGCCAGAATTTCATTGACTCGTCACCCTCTGACAGGATTGCAGATCTTTATCTCAATACATTTAGCAGTTAGGTGGATTATTGGTGACAGATGGACTTTCCAGTGTGGGCGTTTAACTGACCTACTGGTGCAATGATGTAACATCGAGAAAACTACTAGCACATAACAACAACAATGCCATGGACAAAAAACGAGATTACTGTCACGTGCACGAGTGAAAACAACAAGAAATTTGAGAGAAAAAACAGTGAGTCGAACCACCGCTACTGTTGACCAAAAATTCTTAACAATAAAATTCCTTTTTTTGACCCATTTTACCTGCAATCGTTTTTGTCACAAAAAGCATCGTCAACTTCGGTAAATATCTGTACTCGTTTACAAGTATTGTCTGTCTGTCTGTTTGATTTTTAACGTTGGCCTATTGTTTACAAGTATAGCCATTAAAAGCAAAAAAATACATTCTTTCCTGGCAATTTTAGAACTTAGTTGATGAGAATTAAGTGCGTGATATTTTTTGATAAATATTAAAAACTGATAGAACATGCAATATGTAAAAAGTTTTGCCAAGATATAGGAGTTGGAAGTTTTATGTCTTCTTAAGAAGTCAAAAAAAACATACAAATTCCTTACAGAAATTCGAAGGGTCTGATAACATGATGATAGGCCAGAGAGCAGAAAATCTTTCTAAATTTTACGAAAAAGAACATCATTCAAGAATACAAAGATAATTAATCCACGTGATTCTTGTACAATTTCATTGAAACAAGTTTCTATTTTTAGTTTGTTTTGATCAAATATTCATAGCAAAACATGTCATTCATTCATAAAAAAACTGCAAGAAAACTTGTATTTTGCTTTTTTCCAAGGATAATTACAGGAATTCCACAGATGAAAGAATTCCCACCCAGTTTCGGGTTTACAACTGGTTTCTGCAGATGGAAATGGCAGTTTTGACCTAAAATTGATTTTCGCCATTCAAGATTCCAAGCTAGAACTGAGACTTTCGTGAAAAAAACGCTTGCATAATGCAGTAGATATTTTCAGCTTAAAGAAAAAACAAAGTTATTGCATTTTACATTCATGCATACTCCACGAACAAGAATGCTAATGTATAAAACCAATTACCCTTTATCAGAACAGAGAATCATGAAAATGAAATAGAGGTTCATAAATTATGAATAAAACTTTTTTTTCTTTTCAAATTTGAACAAACCAAACAACCTTTCCAGTATTGTTTATGCATAGTGTAACGTTGTAATCAATGCACAAATTTATTCAAAACGATCTAAAGTCTGCAATATTCATTGCACTTTTTCAGCAAATGTACTGGGTCAAAAGTTTATTCGTTTTTCAGTATACTTTTATACCATTCTCAAAGAAGCACATAGTTTATCATGTGTTCACTGTTGTCATTTTAGTTCTTTCAGATAGCCATAACAGAATTTAACCACTTGTTTATCGGATGCTAGCGTCTACAACCACAACGTAATTCTATACCAATTTCTTTTACAGATCGAGGGTCATCTGAATCTGTATGAACAACAATATATTTTTCACATAAAAATGTAATCCCCCAATTTATTGCTTAAATCCGAATATCGAGGATCAAAAGAGACGTGAGAAAAAAGGAATTCTATAGTAAATTCAACCATTAAAGTGTTCGTGTATTTATGGATACCTTTAGCTACTATAATTGTAAGTATTAAAACTGAGCAAAGTTTCAAGTAATGCCCCTCAAAGTGTGGTTTGGTGAAGTTTAGGGGACCAGAGGCATTTAAAGCCATTGAGGAACTAAACACTTAATTGTGAGTAAAAAGTTCCCATTAGTGAAAAGCCAACGCATAACATCACACAAGTGCAAAAGACTACAGGACATGGATGATGAACAATGGACAAGCAGGCTAGCCCCAATTCCAAAAGACCCAATCAATTGATGTTCTTAACAATTCCTTAATCACTTGTCCCCCCCTCCCCCACCAGTTTATAGCTTAAATACGAATAACGAGGATCAAAACAAACTTGGGAGAAACTTAATCCTCATAATACTTAGTCAAATGATGTCATAATTGATACCTTTCACTACTACAACTGTAAGTATTAAAACTGAGCAAAGTTTCAAGCTTTGCCTACCAAAGTTTGGTTTGATGGAGTTAAGGGAACCCAAGACATTGGAGGCCATAGAACACCTAAGCACTTGTAAGTAGAAATTCCCATAGCGATCGAGAAGCCAATGCATAACTGTAGCCAAGTGCAAAAGCTGCAGAAAAGTGGGCAGACTCGCCCCAATTCCAGAGGATCCCATCAACAGACATGACAAGATATTACAGTTGTATCAAGGGCAGTGGAAGGGAATTGTAAGAGATTGCAGACTGCAAGACACTCCGAGACTTAAAGGTTTGTAAAATTAATTCAACTTACACAATATCCTTTGTAAAACTCCTTGCCTTTGGCCGGCTGCCGCTGAAATTTTGTTTTTGGATCAGCCATCGGATGTACCCTGAAATGGGCCAAGGCTTCGGAGCTTCCAGAGGACATCATGGTGAACGGCAATGACAACGGTTTCCCTTTCACACTGGCGACAGAGTGGCGAGGGCTCACAGAACCAAGTCTGACTGAAGTTATCGACTAATGATGAAACTTTGACAGCAGTAATATCGAAACGATATGCAGAACAGAACTACTGACGAGTGATCAAAAAAGTACACCACGGTCCTTGAGAATCTAGCGCACCCACGCCACAGGTTGGCCAACTGAACCGCTTTTCCCAAAATTCTAATCAGAATAAAATATTTGCAGGAAAACTTAATCCAAGTGCTTGCGGAGGCGACCCGGCTACCTCATTTGAAAACGATCACGAAAATGGGTAAACACAAAAGCCGCGTTCTTATCAGGATTCCAAACTCGTTTCCCGACATGCAACGCCAGCGCCATTAAACCCCATCATTTTCATTGATGCTGATTATAATTGTGGACAACGAATTTGGGCAGAGGCTGGTTGGCCAAACGCGAAATGTTTCGTGATGCACCTCCGACAATTTTGTGGAGGTCAATTTGGAGATTAACTACTTCGAGCATTAGATAATAGCATGTTTTCTTTCTGTGCACGCCAACGAAAACGGAAACACGAGAGTGGCGCCATTTTGAATTTGTCAATTAAAAGTTACAAATGTTCTAGAAAGTAAAAAGCGGATTTTCAGTTGGCTTCAACTGCGATATAAACTTCAGTTTTATAATGAGTTACGATATGGTCGATATCATTGTTGCAAAACTTGCATGTCTGGATACGCTTACATGAATATGACTGAAATTCAGCGGCCATTTTGTAATTTTACAAGTAATTTGTAACTAATTCTAGAGTAATGATCATCAATATAATGATATCGTGTTATGTGAAGAATTTCTGGAGAGTACAATCTAAAGGTGCATTTCCACTTGAGAGAAACTCGAGATGTTCTCCATAGCAGTTCTCAAAGTAGCACGTGGAATGCGTGCTACTGTTCGAGAGCTGTCACTGATAGCAGCTCGCAGAATACGAACCAGCTTTGAATTTTGAGAGCAGCTATCGAGATGCTTATGTTTAGGGGCTTTTTAATGTTTAAAGCTAAGTGTAAGACATTTTGTGGAATACGAGATGTGACGAGTAACTCGCGAGAGTTTTATCTCACGTGGAAACGCAGCTTACGAAGTTAATACTGATTACTGTACATTAACCTTTGTTATTAAAAGACTACGACAAGTTCTCACACCTAATGAAATAAGTATTATTATTAAGGTTAAGTTGAT
>JAQGBW010006021.1:0-11140 GCA_034698625.1 Julus scanicus
GGTTGTCAGTTACCTACACCTCGCGCGTGGAAAGTTTGTTAAATTTGCCAAGATGCCAAGAAATGATATGACACTTTCCAGTTAAATTGCTTTGCTGGATAAAATAAAAAGCCAGCCATTTAATACAAGTCATCGTCGGCTCGCATAGATAACTGGTGTACCAAATTTCCCATATCGCGTCTCTTTCAACAAGAAAATCATCTGCGTGAGGAATTGGTATTACAAGAAGGACAAGCAGGAACTTCCAAAAAATACGCGAGGGAAAGGATCCAGATGTCGAAGAAAAACTAGATCAATGGTTTTTTATTGTTAGTGGGCGAGGTGTAAATATCAGCGGCCCAATATTGAAGGCGAAGTCAGAGGAGTTAGCTAAAAAACTGGGCCGCAACGATTTCAAAGCAACTGATGGTTGGTTATCGCGATTTAAAGCAAGATACAATGTTAAATAAAAACAAGCATACGGAGAAAAGGGCAGTGCGGACAAGGAAAGCGCCGAACAGTGGAAAACTATAAAAATTCCTACTTTTTTAGAGAATTTTTGTGCTGATGACATTTACAATGCTGATGAAACCGGCCTGTATTATCGTGCTACGCCAGACGGTTCCTTATGCTATAAACACACTGCACTGTCTGGTTTTAAAAAGGCGATGGATCACGTTACTGTGCTATGCTGTACAAATATGTCAGGTACTGACAAACGAAAGCTACTGATCATAGGAAAAAGTGCTAGACCTTGATGCTTTAAAGGGTTATGAATGGAGGGTTTACCAGTGGAGTACCATGCAAACAAAAATGTGTGGATGACTTCTGAAATTTATCGAAATTGGCTTACGAGTTGGGACATTAAATTACAAAGAAAAATTTTGCTGCTTGTTGACAATTAGCGGCACACCCTTATTTAGACAATCTAAAAAATGTAAAGCTGGAATTTCTTTCTCCTAATACCACATCATTAGTGCAACCAATGGACATGGGGGTAATAAAAAATTTGAAGACTTTGTATCGAGGAAAATTGGTTAATTACATATTAGAATTCATTGATGCAAATTTATTAACAAGTTCCACAACAGCCAAGGAGATTAGTTCAAAAAATTTCCTTTTGCAAGCAATACAGTTTGCTGCTGACAGTTGGCGAGCTGTAAAAACCACCACAATACAGAACTGTTTTAGTGTTTGCGGCTTAAAACCCTTAGAGGTTCCCGAAATTTTAAGCAATGAAGAAAATGATATGTTGCAAGTTCCTATTATTAACTATGAAGAATTTTCAACAATAGATAATGATTTACCATGTTACGATGATAATGAAGACTGAGGATTTAATTGTTGAAGAAATTAAATCAAAACAGGAAAAAATAGACAAAGATGACGATGATGACAATGATCCAGCTGTGCTTGTGACTAACCAGGAGGCAAAAAAATGTATGGCCATGTTGCAGCGTTATTTTATGCAGGAAGGAAACGAAGGGAGCCCTACATCTGCACTGAATACCTGTGCTGATTTTGTAGAAGTGAAATCTTGCAAAAACAAAAGACAGACTACACTTGACGCATTTTTGCATTGTATGTAATTTATAGTTTTGTCCAAGAGTATTATTATAGAAAGAATAATATGCATTGTTTAATTTTATGTGCAATTCGCTTAATTAAGCCAAAATGCGTAAGTCCCGATGTGTCCCAATTAAGCGGAATCTACTGTATTTTCCTTTGATTGTTATTAATATGATATGGATATCTCCAGAATCGTAGGAGAAATCATCGGGTAGAATGATTTGTTTTCATTCTTGAATATTAAAAATCTGTTCTTATAAATTTTTTCTTAAAATTTACTTGCCCATTTCACTTATGGTGAAAACTGGGTCGGTAAATTTAAAAATTCTTCTCCCTGTTGGGAATTAAACGAAGGTTTTTCCATAATTTGCAATAATTTGTAATCTTTCAAAATGTTGTTCTAGGGTTTCACTGAAAATTAAGATATCATCTGCAAATTTTTCCTTTCACATCCTTTAACACATTGTCCATTAATCTCTGATAGCCACTAGGCGATGTTTTTAATCCCATAGGAGCTCTTCATAATGTCCGAAGGCAGTACTGAATGCCAATTTGTACCTAACCCTTTCATGCACTGGGATTTGAAAGAATCCACTGCACAAATCTAATGTGGAAAAGTATTTAGCTTTTCCCAACTAATTAATTAAACTCATTAATTCTGGCAAGGGATATTTATCTCCAGCAACTTTGTCATTCAACCTTCTAAAATCAACTACTAATCTATTCACCAACATACAAGGTGCTGAATAGGAACTTACTGATTCTAGAATTATTTTTGCTTCTAATAGCTCATTGATTTTGTTAGCCATAATTTCTTCTTGTTTTGTGGAACAAGATGCCTTTTTTCTTATAAAAGCATAATAAAGTTTTGTTTTTAATTAAACAGGAAAATGCAGAATGGAGTTTGTATAATTAAAAATATTTTTTACATATTTTATGTAATGTTATATATTAACCAAATTATACTTTTTTTAGTAAGTACTTTTATGTTTTAAATTTATTTATAATTAAAGAAAATGAATCATAGAACATTTTTAAGGGATATGTTAGGGATTCTGCTTTTTTAATTTTTTTATACGAGTTCATATATGCTTTAACAATAATTATTCTGCCTCAGATTTAAACACAAATATTTTCATGTACTTACCTTAAATATAATTCATATTCCAGCTTATTTAATTCAGAATAATTTACCAAAACTGCAAAAAATCAATTCTTACATTAACTATATAGTGCATATATCACCATGCATATATGCTATAATAATAATCCTTCTGCCTTAAATTTGGACACAAATATTTACATGTTACTTTATTACTTTAAATATAATTCATATTCCAGCTGATTTACTTGAGAATTATTTACCAAAACTGCAAAAAAATCGATTGTTACTTTACCTGGTGCTATTCACCATGCTTGTACTTGTTGAATAAGACAGTGAGAGGTGTATGAAGCGCCACCTGCACAGTTTTTATTTTGTTCTTATTTATGCATTTTTTCAAGTACTGCTTCTATTATTGTTTAGTTGACTAATCCAATAATTACTACATTAATAAACACAAATATAATAACTAGTTATTTCATTTTTAAAATTTATATTAAAATTTTTTATATAATTTATTCACTAAATTAATTGTTTTAATTAAATGTCAATTTTCTTACTTACAATTGGCAATACATATGTAGTTTACAAAAAATAACAAACACATTTTATGGATGTTTTTTAGTAAAATATGTATTTTGTCCAAACACTGGTTAATCGCAATGTTTTAAACATTAGACCAACTCATTTTGCCAAAGAAATTTAAATGATTGGCATACCATGCTTATGCCAATGATGGCCCATTGTAGCAGTACCAACGGCCAACATTTAGTCAACGGTGCCAACTAAAAATAGTCATTGGGCCAATGATGATGTGTTACATGGGCAGTTTCCCAGGACGTTTCAATCAAACCACAGTCTAGGCAAATCAGGCTTGCAACCAATCTTCTTTGCAAAGATACCTTAAATCTAATTTCCACTGAAGAAAAAAAGTTTCATTCAAGAGTTGTCTTGGTCGCGGCAATCTAACCGCATACTAGTCTAACTTTTAGAGTAGCTTTTACGCTCTTCTCCACTCTCTCCTTCTCTGTTCTTTTTCTTCACGAAAGCTGGCCTTTTTATCAGAAACCAACTCAACCCTTTGATTACCTCGTCCAGGATTTTAACCGATCAAAATCCTGTTTATGTGTTTAATCCAATGGTGGGTTGACACCACCCATTTTTGTAAAATACATAAGCCCTTATTTGATTTGGGTGCCATTTTTGTTGAGTTTTTATGTCATTGAATTTATTTTTGGGTTGAGTTAAATGCTTGACCGCCATCTTGGTTTATTTCTATTTTCTGTTGGCCTCATTTTTGTGTATATTTCTGGCCAAGGTTTTTTATCCCCCAAAATTCTCGAAATACACATCCCCTAAAATCCCAAAATACACAATGTTAATTAATTTTAAATTGTTAATCAAACTATTACACATAATTCACAGTAAAATAGATAATCACAATTCACACAAAATTCACAATCCATCCCTACCAAATTATATTTTGCTCTAGCAGCAAAATATACAAGTGGTAGGAAATGGCAATCTCTAATGGAACACTGCACACTAAAAGAACACTATATTATGACTAAATAGTATGTATGTTAAAATGTCAACGCTTCGCTATATTTTTCAGTGCTTACACATTGTTTGTTGCTGTAGAAGTATTGTCCCTCGACAGAGTAACATCGTTGCAACACTACTGTTGGTTCCTCCATGTATCCTATCGGTGCATTTTTTTGCATCCAAGATGCATTGGTCTCTTGGATACATTTGTCCAACTTACGCTTTTGACGGTATTGCCTCAGTTGTCGTCTTCGTTTTGTCTTATAGGAGCCTTGTCCAGTCAATGACTGTTTTTCCGGAGTTTTTGGCCTTTTTGCGGACACCTGGGATGAGTGAACTATTTGCTGAACTAGGCATTTTGCTTTTTTATCGTAATGGATTGTTCTCTCTTTGTCCCTCTGCTCCCATTCTTGTTTATCCATTTCTGGTATGGATCGGGTGTCCTCCTTTTCCATATAGGAAGGTTTTATCTTCTTTTCTAGAATGTCCGGATTGACTGTGGTAAAGGTCAGTTTGGTCATACGAACCTTTTTGGTGTTCACTTTATAATCAGCCATTTTGGGATGCTGAAGGACTGGTGAAAGACTTCCGGTAGTTGCAAGTATGGAGAAGTTGCACCAAGTTGCACAACCGTTATAGTCTGGATATTTCTGTTAAAGATGTCTTGGATACTGGATTGCAGGAGCTCTTGTGAAACGAAAGTTCTTGCTGATGTTGGAGCACTGAGTTTTTGCACACTGCAGATGAAATGAAATGCGGAAGACTTAATTGTGTCAATTCTGACCTGAACTTCTCCAAGCAAACAGGTACTATACGCCTCAATCTCTATAGTTGCAAGCATGGCACATGAATATCAACCTTTGTGGGACATAATTTTTTTGAACTTTAGGCAAACCTTTGTAGTTGTAAGAGTAATTTTGAGATTCTCCAAGGTGAGTGATACTACCACTGGGGTAGATGTGAGTAATTTTGACTCTAAATTTCCGTTTTTATTAAGAAAACTCCTATGGTCTAATATTTGCATAGGTAACATTCGAGATTTTTCCTCGATTAGTTGTTTCAGAAAGGACTCTTGTTTTTCGCATGACATTTTTAGCATGTTAAAATGGCATCGAAATGATTGCTCATCAAATGCAAAAGAGCTTGAATATGCACTACTAGCTTGTACATCTCCTATCTTTCTTCGCATAGGTTGCCTGTAATCTGCAGCATCCTCGAGGTAAGCCTCAAGAGGGTTTGCTATGCTTACAATTAGATTTTTTGGTACATACTTTTCCGACTGATCATAAGTGCCCACTACTTCGAGGTATATTTTCCCAGAATTTTTTGTGATTGTCTTTAGATTTCTTATCTGAATAGTTTCGGTTGTGCCATTAATTTTCAAGGCAACCTTTATAACAGGTAAGCAATGAATACCTGTTATTCTTTTGACAGCAAAAGATGAACTATAATCTGGTTTAAGATACCATCGGTAGTGGTGACATGTGTTACCCCAACCCCCTACCTTAAAAGGGTTGTCCGGCGTTAACACATTGCTTACTGATTTAAGAGTTGCCTGTAGCGTGTCTGCTCCCTGAAGGTGTTTTGGGTTGGCATCCCTAAGGTATCTAAAAACTTACTGCACTTTCCCTACCCCCGGCAGGTATCCACACAAGTCAGCAGGTCAGTTGCAACACAGTTTAATCAAAGGCAAGGCATCAACATCAATACACACAAGGGCCTAGCTATTCTACTGAACTCCTCCAAAATATGATCCCCAGTAGCCTTACCATCCTTGGAGGTCCTCTCCCTTCACTCCGGGGCACAGTCACCCTCTCCTGAACCCTGACCTTCGGGTCTTGGCCTCAGGTCTCACTGCTGTTCTCCGAGATGGCACTGGCACTCGCACCCCGACTGTCACCGAATTTTCTGAAGATCAACTGCTCCACATCTGCTCCAAGTCTCCTCCAGAACTCTCCTTCACACTCTCCTCCAACTCTGCTTTGTTGCTGGGGTTGTCCCTCCTTATATTTTGGTCCTTCTCCCATGTGACATGGCTCTCATTAGCTTCCACTGAATTTGGTCACACCAATTCAGATCTCAGGATGACGGGCTTGTGTGGGAGAGTGTGGGTAAGGGATGCTTTCTTGTGCTAATTGATTTTAGCCATTAACTCCAAGAGTTATGGCTGACAGGCCATTAGTAAATAAGTTGTTCGGGGTCACTGAATTATCCCGTCACCCCCTTCAGCCCATTGTGCCTCCGGAAGGACCATATATGGTTCCATTTGCAGTGGGGTACATCTACGGGTGCCGTGCTTATTTTCAGAACACTTATCAGTCAGCGGTCGCGAAACGCTGACGCTGTGCCCCTCCTAACATGGGCAGCCATATCCCCCTTAACCTGGCCTGATCATTACACATCACCTGCATACCAGTCTGTAATGCCAGGCAACTCCATAGATTCTTTAGTTATTGCCTCAAATCGGTAACTTTTTACACAATGTTCACCCTATCCACAATATTTGTTTTGCAGACATGCCACCTGATGTATGGCATTCAGTGTTGTGGGAAACGTATAATACTGGATTGCAGTATCCCACTCACACTGAACTTCTTCAAATGTGATTTCCATAGTTATCAAGTGGTTATCCTGTTTATCAGATAGCCATCTAAATTTGAAAGAGTGACTTGGGCTTGGGTGCTTACTGAACATTGCTTACCTTCAGGAGTGTCTTGACATTTTGTTATGTCACTTTGTAATGTCTTATGCTCATTTAAAGTTTTTGTACTGTTGAGAATAAGCTGAAGAAAAGAAATATGCAAATAATGCATAGGGCTGGACCAGTTAATAGCGATGTTTTTCTCTTTGGCGGCTCTACCATGTTTTCCAAATTTGCTTGGGTTTGTATGGCAGTATGTTTAATTTTACTCCTACTAACAACTCCTATCAACATAGTTAGTCTTAAGCACTTTTTCAATACAAAATATATCACATTAAAACAACAAAATCCATAAATACATAACTTGAATAAACATTTTAAGGCACTTTTTAGATAAATGATTACTAGACTAGCCATTATAATTAAGGCTGTTATGATTGAATATGAGATATACGTTGGCATACAATTCATATTTTTAAAAAAACTTAAGCAAAGTACACAATTTACCCTTTGACATATGGAGCGGCCTTCTGCGAAGAATTTGGCTTCCATATGTTTTTCTCTAATTGTTATCAATATGATATGGATATCTCCAGAATCGTAGGAGAAATCATTGGGTAGAATGATTTGCTTTGATTCTAGAATATTAAAAATCTGCTCATATCCATTTTTTCTTAAAATTAACGTGCCCACTTCACTCAAGGTGAAGACTGGGTCGGTAAACTTGATAAATTCTTCTCCCTGTTGGGTATTGAACAAATTTGTTGCCAAAATTGATCTAGTTTTTCTAGATTGGTTCATTAAATGGTTTGTTATGTTAAAATAACATCCTTTGCAAGAAATTATTTCAAAATTTGCACTGATTTTTCCAGAAATATCATGATGCCTTAAAGATATTTTAGCTGGTTTAATCTCACACAAACATGAACCAGTATTTGAACACTTGCGTGCTTTACAATATTCCTTGGTTCCCATGCATGAATTGTTAGTGCATGTGCATGGAAAATTTCCTTCCAGGCATTCATAAATTTCTCCAGAACCACAGTTATCAAATTGTGAGTCCAAGTCCAATGTATTCACCGGAAAAGTGACCTTTTCCTTGGTTAGAATTCTTGTTTTCCATGCAGCCACACAATCTATACAATCATTATTTTGACATGCAGAAGGTGTTAGTGTCATTGGGTAACTTTTACTTTTTGAGTCACACTTTAATCTATATTGACTCCATTTGCACACATCCACAGTTATATCAATTTCAATATTCTGTGGGTTGAATTCATGCTGATTTAAGCAAATAATCATCAATAATGTAATGACGTTTATTTTACTCATCTTTAATGCCATCTTTTTTCTTGAAGCTGGCAAACAAAAGAAAGCATCACTGTAGTGAGCCTATTTCTGTTCCAGGTTCCTAAGTTGCAACGACTTTAGCCATTTATTCATTATTACATCCAAAATTTTATTGGCTTATCCCTCAGTTCCTGAATCTGCAGTTTGATTTTGCTGAGTATTTTGTTCCAAAGCCTCTACCTGTTGGGTATTTTCTATTTCCAAAGAAGAATCCTTTTTTGTTTCGGAAATGTCTGATGCCTCAACTATGAGTTCTGGAACTTTTTTTAATGGACTTGATTCAGATGATTCGGATTGTTCTCCATTTTTCTTTAAAGGTTCTGAGGAAACTGGTCCTCTGCTACGTAAGTTGTACCTTAAGGCGCCAGGCTGCGCAGTACTCACTTTTGTAGCCCTTTTTGAAAAAGGAATCTCCTTTGCAGGAGAAGTTTTTCCAATCGTATCATCTTCTTGATCCAATTCAATAAATTCTTCTTCATTATTCTCAATTTCTTCATTTTGATTACCAATATTTACTGTTTTCTTAATTTCACTTGGCTTTGTAACCTCACTATTTATTTCCTTATTTAAATCCCTTGTGACATCTAAATCCCATGGATTTTTTGTCACAAATCGATTTAGTCTGTCCACATGGACTATTTGCCTATCTTTTCTCTTATATAAATGCTGAATTTCATATTTCACCGGGGATGTCTGTTTTACTATTTGATAGGGACATCTGCTTAACTTGCTTAATTTTTTTTAGTTTTTCCTGGTTTGATCTGAGGTATATATAACAAAACCTTATCCCCTCCTTTAAATTCTCTAGGCCTTGAATCCTTGGCTCTATCAGCAACCTGTTTATCAGCACTTTTTTCTAGTCTTTCTTTGACTACTTGAAAGGTGCTTTGCATTTGTCGTACTAATCTTTCTTTATAATCTTCATAATTATACAAAGGTTTTGCTGATTGCGTTAATATTTCATATGGCAACAACATGTCTCTGCCAAATAGCATAAAGAATGGCAATTCCTTAGTAGCTGAATGGTTTGCACTTCTATATGCCTTGAGAGCCATGGGAATCAAATCAACCCAGTTTCTTTGATTCTCATCGACATAGTGCAACAATATTCTTGCCAATGTTCCATTAAACCTTTCCACTAAACCATCAGTTTGTGGATGATATGCTGAAGTAAATACCTTTTTAATTCCCATTAACTTACATACTTCGCTCATTATGGCAGAAGTAAAATTTGCACCTTTATCAGTTAATAAGGTTTCGCAACACCCATATCGGGATATTATTTCTTCTACTAAGACCTTTGCTATTGTTTCAGCTTTTTGGTCAGGTAGTGCAAAAGCCTCGGGATACTTTGTCATTTAATCGCAGAAAACTGCAATGTACTTATTGCCTTTATGAGTTGTAGGCAATGGTCCCAAAACATCCAACCCTAATCTTTCAAAAGGTCTTTGTGGAATTGGAAATTTCATTAAATTTGCTTTTGCCCTTGGCTTTCTTTTTTCCTGACATGACTGACAACTATTGCAATAAAGAACAACATCTTGTTTCCAGTTCTTCCAGTAGAAATGTTTGTTGATCCTTTCCTGAGTCTTCTTTACTCCTAAATGTCCTGAAAATGTTGCATTATGACACATTTGAACAACAGTTTTCTGTTTAGCAAAAGGAACAACAATTCTTTCTGCCTCAGAATCTGGAGGTTTATTTACAAGCCAACCTTCGCAATTTAACTCGTAAAAGTGTGCTTAAGCCTCTTTTTTCACTTTTGGGTTACTTGGGTATCCTGAAAAAAGATTGAAAAAAGGTTGTAATTCCCTGCATGCCTGTTGGTCATGGAGCACATCTTCTTTATTCCATAATGGAATCTCAACATTTAAGGTAGATACTTCTTCTGTAACATTTCTACTAAGGGCATCTGCATTAGTGTTTTCTTTACCAACTCTGTATTTTACAATAAAATCATACTGCTGCAACTGCAAAGCCTATCTGGATAACATTGCTTTATCCTTCTTCATTGTCATAAGGTACTGTAAAGGTTTGTGATCAGTAATTAGGATGAACTTTCTCCCCATCAAATATTTAAAATAGTTTACTCCGTATACTCATGCTAAAGCTTCTTTCCAAGTAGTAGAATAATTTTGTTCTGATTTGCTTAATTTTCTGCTTGCATAGGCTATCGGATGCAAGTGTCCATCAATTTCTTGTTCTAAAATGGCACCAATGGCCAAATTACTAGCATCAGTTGTTAGAAAGGAAGTTTCTTTGAAATCAGGTGTAATCAAAACAGGAAAAGTAGAGAGAGCATTTTTTAACGTTTTAAATCCATCTTCACATTCTTTGGACCACTTAAATGGTACTCCCTTACCAAGTAAATGTAAAAGTGGTGCAGATGTGTTTAAACAATTTAGAATAAATCTTCGATAAAAGTTAACTAATCCAAGAAAACATTGTACTCCCTTAACGGCCTTTAGACATGGAAATTCTTTTACTGCTTTGATTTTATTTCCACCTGGTTGTATTTTACCTTTTGTAAAAGTATGTCCTAAATAGCTTATTGTGGTTTGCATAAATTTACACTTGGATGGCTTTGCCATTAAATTTGCTTTTCTTAGCAAATCAAAAATAATTTGCAACCTTTCAAAATGTTGCTCTTGAGTTTCACTTAAAATAATGATGTCATCCATGTACACAAAACAAATTTTCCCCTTTACATCCTTTAACACATTGTATATTAATCTCTGATAGACACCGAAAGGCGTCCGAAGGTAGTACTGAATGCCAATTTGTACCTATGCCTTTCATGCACTGGGATTTGAAAGAATCCACTGCATAAATCTAATGTGGAAAAGTATATAGCTTTTCCCAATTGATTAATTACATTCATTAATTCTGGCAAGGGATATTTATCTCCAGCAACTTTGTCATTCAACCTTCTGAAATCAACTACCAATCTATGG
>JAQGBW010006022.1:0-11138 GCA_034698625.1 Julus scanicus
GATTCGACAATAATAACAATTTTTGAGTCATGTAAACGCAACTACTTTTAGACTTGGTTTAAGGTACGTTTATTTATTTCAAATTAAAGTACTTTCAGTGCTCATGTAAACGCAATAAAACAACACTTTTTAATTAATCTGACGATTTCCTTTCTGTATTATTTCCACTCATAAAGCCATAACATGTTTTAAACAAATATATATGACAAGGAACGCATTATTTGGATTTACATTAATTGCAATGGGAAAAATTAATGCGGATCACGAACAGGGTCAATAAACGGATTAAGTTCGTAAACCGAGGTTCCACTGTATATCCTAACGCAAAAACACAACTAACTAACCTAGATGCATCCGTAAATGATACCAGAGTGCCATGTATGGTAATGTAATGCAATAGTGGTCATTTGCAACCATTCTAGAATTTGTATTGTTTAAAATTAGTAATTTTTAAGATATGAAGGAAATAAAAAAAGCGCGCGGTATTTTCTTTTAGCCATTGTTCACACTCCCTTACAACGCAGTTGGCATAAACAGACTTTAATTCACCGTTTTTTTCTCTACTTTTTCGCCATAAATCCCTAACTGTATGTCCCAGTTTCGGGCACAGTATAAGAGATTGAAATATGTTCGTTGTATGGCGCAACCAAAACAAGGCTTTTTTCTGAGTTTTTTTTGTGTGTGTTGTTCTTCAAGTCCTAGGATATAACAATAGCCAAGATTGTTGTTAGAAGTGTGCAGAGGGCTAGCTGCATTTTTCTCCTATCCGATCTTGGGTATACAATGGCGCTCTTTTAACATTTTTCCCGGTATTCAGGGGAAAAAGGGAAAAATATGCGCTAAGCGAGACGCCTCTAACGAATGGCCAAGAATTTTTATGGCCAGTTGGTGTCTTTTTGGGGAGGAAAAAAAAATTTCGGCGTGTTTCGGGAGTGGGCACCAGAGGATGCGGAAAGAACATACGGTTGTTTCTTTTTTGGGGAAAAATTTAGGGAATCGAAGGGAAAAACAATGGCACTTAATTTGGAAGAAAAATGACTCCCAGAGGGAAAACGGACTTCAAAAGTGTTTGAGGGAAGCTTCCGCATTTTGTTTTTGGCAAGAAATGCGCGAATTTGATCGTGCTTATTTTCAATGGCATGCGCACTGCCACATAATATATTGCTCGGCAAAGGACAGGACTGTCTTTCCTAAATAATTTATTGGAAAGGTAATAAGAGAGATTTAGCAAGAAACGTACGTTTCACTTAGTTAATATTGACCTCATGTGCGCATGCTCTGTTGAACGGTCAAATTCGGCGTTAAATAAACGTTTAGCATGCAATTTGACGGTAGGGCTCAGTCCCATGTAAAAGTTTCAATCCGTCATGCGCAGACTGTCAAAATCACGTTAGGGGCCATTCAAAAATTATGTCACACCTAGTGGGGTGGGTGGGTTGTTTGTTTGTTGTGACAATTGTGACCAAGGGGTGGAGGGGTGGTTCGGTAATGTGACATCACACAATCAAAATTTATTTCAAACGGTAAAAAATATGCGGTAATTTTTTTTTTAAATTTTTTTAACATTTGAAATTTTGAATAGCAATCGGGAAAAAAGATTTGGGTCCTGTACTTAAAACTTTCTTCCCGATAAAATTATAAAAGAATATAAAATTATTAAAAAATAATTGGGGGGATGGGGGTCGACGGGTTGTGTCATCATTATGGATGGGGTGTAGTAAAATTTGTGACAATTGTGCCAAAGGGGTGGTGGGTGTATAAAAAGAGGCAAACAAATGTGACATAATTTATGGATCACCCCTTAAATTTGTTCAAGCGTTGAAAACGTTCTATGTAAATTCTTCACATTTTTTCAGGTATATGTTGCAATTTCAAAAAAAAATACGGTTATGTCGCCCTTTACCCAGAATCCCTTGAGCGTTACTAGGCCTATGTGACTTTCGAAATAAAGACGTCATCGGTAACGGTTATTTTTGGTGCTAAATCTCTATTTAATAATCGGTTGAAAACGATGGCGATATATATCTAAATACTACATCCTGTTTGTAATTTTAACTCTTTTTGTCTTAAGATGTATAAAAGAACTCGCATTGTTCTATAATATATACTGGAGTATTTTGTATAATTTATTTTATGTAAAAGATGAGAGCAACTTAACTTGCATTATTAAATCACTGATGAAAATTATGAGGGGAAGTCTGAAATTTGGGGTAGGTTTGCTTTCCCTCATAGCAAAGGGTTCCTTAAAGAAGGATCACAACCTTATCCTTTTCAATGGGTCAGCTTTGCGAAGATACTCACAGTTGAATGAGGGAGGTTTGGGTAGGGGTGAGAATTGTTAGTGGTGGCTTGATAGATCAGAAAGGGCCTCCGCTTGTTGTTTTTCACTTTGAAATTGTAGATTTTTTAAAAATTAATATACAAGTTTGAAAAATGTTCGCTATTTTGCACACGCTGCATGAGATAGGCAAGTTGTGAGTGCAAAATTTCAAATAATAATTTTATTTAAAAAAAACGAACTTTTTTAACGTGAAAAATGACACGATCAGTACCTTGCTGATTTATAAAGCTATTTTAAACACTTTTTATTTTTATTTAATCTTTTTTTGTTTGACTGTGAGTGTGTTTGCAAATTTTCCCATAAGGTCCATTTGGCCTTGACTCGTGACAAATATACTTTGATAAATTTGTAATTGTGTGTAGGGTGAAGTAAAATATGATAAAATAACGGCGTTTCTCAATTGGCCACGCTGCACGCCTTAATTTGTTCCATTCGATTATTTAAGGAAATCCGAGCTGAGCGCTATATGAGGTTAACCACCAGGTGGCGCAGCTGCTCCTGGCTACAAAAATAAATCTTCTTTGGAAACAATGGCTCCCTTTGCAAACTGCATGGTTAAATTTAAATGCCAGCAGATACTGGGTATTATGTTTGCGAGCAAATGGCGTTACAACCCAGGATTTATAATCTGTTAACATAAACAAAAAAATCGAGTTTCACAAAATGGAAAAAGGAAGAGAAAAGAAAAGAAAAAAAGATGGAGGGGGAGAGGATATGGAAAATGGCAAGATTTCAGGAGTTGTCGTGATTCACTGTTTTCATCCTCGACTGTTACAATTTTCATGGACGAAAAACCGAGGCGATGAAATGCGAGTGTTGGAAACATGAACCAGTTTTGATATCACGATAGCCTTATTTCTTATTTTCACTTCAGCAGTCCAATAATTCTCCCTCCCCCCGTAGCTCCACCTTCTCAGGACACCTCCGTTTTGCGTGCTTAAGATTAGCGTTCTTATACTCCCGAAAAAAAAAAAAGATCATGGACCAAAAAAAGAAAGCTTGTTTGGATTTCTGTCACCGTTTTGTGCTGAAGAGGATGAGGAAGGACGGTGCAGGTGCGTCCTCCACCCCGAGCCTTTATTTTTTATCTCCTTTTACTCAAGAAACTGGAACTCTTTTGCATCGAAACCGATAGCAAAGTGTTAAATGCCGTGCTCAAGTGACAGGGAAGCAAACTCTAATACCTGCGTGGGTGCATGATGTGATGTATGACTGACACGTGGAACGTTCAGGTATGACATCACGCATTCTCATGAACTCTTACTCCTGCGGACTGTGAACCGGACATTGTGTAGACCATAAAATCTGGTTTGAATCAGTTCTGGGAACATTGAACCAATATTCTCCTCTGACTACGCTGGACTTCCAAATTTTAAACAAACTCATTTTTGGACAAACCAATTTTTAAGAACTTCCAACTTACCAAGGGCCATTTTTAAGGAATGTCACCCCATGGCTAAGAGGCCGTCCATAAATGACGTCACACACTAAGGGGAGAGGGGATCCACACATTTGTGACGAGGGAAGGGGGTGTTTAACAAATGTGACGTCACGTCAAAAATTAAAATACGCTTTCTGAATTTTTTGATTTATTTAATGATAATGTAACCCTTTCAGTTCTTCTTTTAGGGATTTTGATAAAACTTTACTACAAATGTTTCAGTGGTCAATATCACTGAAATCTGCTGTATTTTTCTCCTAATTCCACGACTCTTTGAAGGTGGAGGGTGTGACGTCATATTTGAGGGGGGATGTCTGACTTTGTGACCAAGTGTGACATGGGGGAAGGGGGGGGGGGAGTTGGTCAAAATCTGCCAAAATCGCGTGACGTCATTTATGGACTTAGGACCCTAGAAATCGACTTGATTAGTGATTAATTTTAAAATTTTTAAAATTTATAAACACTATTGAATCTATTTAAGAGTGGAGCGATGCTATTTAGCTCATTGGCATAAACATGGTTCAAAATATATCCATTTTTACAGCTTTTCTGTGGCATACTTTTTTGGAGGAGGGTTTGGAGGGTCTGTTTTTTCACTCCCTTGTCTTCAGGGCTAATGTTACGCTTTCTTATGAAATGGCGGTCGACTGAGAATTTGGCGAAACTTTGTCTCGCAGCTCGGATTTCAGGTTAAGGAAAAAAAAAAAAAAGTTTCAGCATGTACCGTTTCATTCGCGAGTCAGAATCCCGAATGAATGCATGAATGAAAACGAAAATAGTTTCTCTCGTTGTTTGACGGATATTGCTCAACCTCCTCCTCAATGATTTATGGCAAACACCGCGCTCACCAATTGACACGTGGGACACACCGGAAGGAAGTGTCTTCTGCCGCTTTATTTAGCCTGTGCCTAGCCTAATTAGCCTTACCTTTGGCAGGATAACACGAGAAAACAACCCGTGGCCAATGATCCCATTATGCGGCCATTAGGAAACATTAAGGCGGCACAAAAAAGGGCCTTGTTCACGCATTCCTCACCTCGACAGTGTGGGACGTAGTAGATACACTACACCCTCACACAAGGGTCTCCATAAGGATGGGACACCCCCGAACACTTAGTGCTGTTGAATGTGTAAGAGCCTAACCTGCAAACACCCCACTCCTTGTTGAATTTCTGCTGAAAAGTCCGCCCTGATGTTCAGTATCGGCTCGTGGTTAAAATTAGTGGGGGGGCTGCTCCAGAAAGTTGTTAGCGACTCCTTTCAAACGGAGGGACAGACTTTGGCCAATGCACGTTAGTGTGCCACCCTGTAAATCTGTCACACTGCCGGAGGGACAGCGCTCTGTTCCCCTCGTAGCCTATAGAGCCTGTTGCCCACCTGGCGAAAATCACGCACAACTCACTCGAAATCGTCTGCTAAATCAGGAAGTGGACTTTCGCGTATGTGCAATAGGTAGTGAGGCAAGCTCACATGACGTCACCATTTTGAGCCTCGCCATGTCGGATTCAAACATCATTTTTTCACCTCACAACATGGCGGCCAGCTAGAAAATATGATAAAATAGTAACTATGGTCACGTACTTCACGCCACTAGCAGGAGCGCCGATCGTTATTCTTTTGTGAGGTGCGTCAGATGGGAATTGGCACGCCATTTTGTGAGGTTTTAGATTTGAGGTTTCAGGTTTGAGTTGTGATTTTCGCCAGGTGGGCAACAGGCTTAGAGGAAAATTTTCAGCGACTCCTTTCAAACAGAGGGCCAGACTTTGGCCAATGCACGTCAGTGTGCCACCCTGTAAATCTGTCACACTGCCGGGGTTATTTTTTCTGAAAATGACAAGAATTTTTTTTGCGCCTTAAAATTGGTGTTTTTGTGTGACGACTTCTTGCTACTGCCATGATGAAGAAATATTCTGGAAACTGGAATATTCTGGACACGGTTCAGCGAGGAATGGCATTGTTCCACATGACATGCAGTGATTTTTGGAAAATCTTCAAGATTACATTTCTGGGAACATTTTAAGATGCCTAACATCCTTATCTTGCCAATGTTTACGAAACGAAGTTCGCTATCCAGGGGGATTAACACCACTGACTTATGCATTCCAACTTTTGTATTTTGTCTATACATGAATCTATTGTGTCTATAGAAGGGGCACTTTTGTGCATGCCCTTTAAATGTATGTACATTCTGAACTTCAGTGGTGCATGATTTAGTAAAGAATGGCAGTCTATACTTCCTTCTGATAACAATGGAAAATTATCAAGATTACATATCTCACAACATTTTGGGCAGTGATGGACAAATTGTACTCATTAGTACGATTACAGTGGAATCATACTTTATAGTTGAGTACATGTAATCAGTAGTCATATGAAATGAGTAATCAAACTTGGGCAAATATATGTACTCATGTGCAGAAGTACCGATTACGAGTACCTGTGGAATCATACTCCGTAGTATGAATAGTATTGTAATCAGTAATCGGTACTCGTACGATGAGTACCGATTACTGATTACGAGTAAAGCAGATTGCGGGAAGTATTGTTCAGGGAACTCAATTTATTTTAAACACCGTAGGTTTTACTACGAGCAGAAATAATTACAATTTTAAAAATTCGAAATGAATATGAGAACACAAAATAAAGTAAAATCTTAATAATTAAAGGGGAAAAAAGAACAGAACATTCGATATCAAAAGAATTATGTAGAAATGTAAAAATTAGGATACCAAATGGTTAGGAATGTCGAAGGTCACACATTCATATTAGCTTTTAGGATGACCCTCATTTAAAGTATTCATTATCGTTACTCAAATTACTCAATTACTTACTTAAAAGTATATTTTTTTTCATACTCGATTACTACATTGTACTCAATTTCAGATTACGTTAATACTCATAGTTTTAGATTACTTGAATACTCGAGGATATTTGTAATCACCCATTGTGAGTACATTTTTATAATCGAGTGCATTGTACTCATGCTTTTTGAATACATTTGTATTCAATTACTTTTGTACATTTTGTATTTAAATTACTCTTTGTACTCAGTAATATCTTTTACTCTTTACTCAAATACATCAATGTACTCAATTACTGCCCAACACTGAACAATGTACCGGAAGCGTTCAAGTGACATTAACACCACCACTCTAGCACAAGTTCACGATTGTTATCTTTGTTTGTAGAGAGGGGCATTTTGCAAGTTGCCCTTTTAATTCTCCACACATGTAGAAATTCGATGTAAATTTATGCTGACAATTGACGAGCCATTAGTTCTATGAACTTGACACATGATTTACATTTCCTTAAGGACTCTTTTTGAATCGAAACCGATACATGACGTGTAATTTCCTCCCCAAATATATACCTGTGCCAAGTTTTATGAAAGAAAGTGAGAGAGATATTCTGGAATTGTAACAAGTTTACCCATTTCCTATATTTGGAGAATGTCGAATTGAGTAGTAGTAGTATTATGTAAGCGTGGGTTTTTCTGTTTTGCCTGGATGGCGCCATTTTCCAGGCCACTTCCCCTTCGAGTGAGTGGCAAAAGGGGGGGGGGGGGGATGAATGTGTGGCGCTATTCCTGGTTTTAAATCCAATTTTTTTTCTTCCCCAAAAAGGTGGGCGAGTTTCATTCTAAAATTGCTACCTAAGTCAACTGCAGTATGAATTTCATTTAGGTTATAGGCGATGCTATATTAATGTTGGCTGCCACTCACCCTGGCTTCATTCATGAGAAAAGCCACGACTCCTATTAATAGAGGCGTTTACTATGTTGCTGCATTAGCTCGTTAGAGCGGGGAAAATGGATCTGCAAAAGAACATTTCGGAGATTTTGGAAGAATACCAACATCCCATCCGAAAAAGAGGTCAAGCTAACATTTTTGGGGATTCACCTCTCCTTCCCACCTCCGCCTCAGGGTTTCACTCAAAGGAACCTGTTGAACAGCGACCCTGATGGCGACTTCTGCCGGAAGTGAGACACATCTGCATTCTCTGAATCCATGCTTCTGTCCACTGATTTATAGAATTGTTGCTGCTACATTTTGTAATCTACTGACTCTGTTTTCAGTGTTGGGAAGCGTACATAAATTACGTAACTACTTTTTTTTGGTCATTTTTAACCCCCCTCCCCCCTTTGTAACCAAATGTAACCAACACCACAACCCCCTCAAATATGATTAACTTTATTTGGAGAAAATAATGACTCTTTGTGTTTTATAGGAGCCGAATAGAGAAAAAAATTAATGAGAGAGTTAATATAAAACAGATTAGAAAGCCCTGAAAATTTTATTTTATCCAATCCTTTAACCCTTCCCCCCCTAAATATTACGTAACTATTTTAAAAATTGCCCCCCTACGATTACTGAAAATAATGAAATAATTTAAAAATGCACTAAAAACATTCTGATTTAAGTCTGTAATTGATGGGGAAGCTGAGCATCCTAAAAACAAAAATGAAAAGAAGATTACAATTAATATATTAATTCTTTAAGCTTTATAAAATTTCATTTATTCGTCTTCCTGCAGGCCTATACAGGTGTGCCGCTGAAGTTTGTGTGTGGGACGAAAATTTGAATAGAAAACATGATCATCATACATCACATTATTTTATTCAAAATGTGGATTTGCGAAAATCCATATATCTTGAAAAATTGTATAATGGGTCACGAAAATGTTGGTGATTTTGTGCGTGCCGTAATTTGAAAAGAGTTGAGAAATATTTGCTGAATGGTCTGGAATCTGAAATAGTAGAAATTTAAAATTTTAAAAATGTTCTGGAAGTGAATTAGCTAAGTCTGCACCATTGTACTCAGAATTTTGGTTGTTGACAAATTTAACCCGATCAGATTAGTCAAATTGAGCTTTTCTAATGTTATGTGGGTCAAGCGGACACCCTTGACCTCTTTCTTTGCCAAATTAATAAGATTAATTGGAGACTGTTTGTACATCGTGAAAATACGTTCAGATTCAAAATGTATCCACTGAAAGCAACATTCAACACTCAACATAAAACATGCAAACACTCAAAACACAAACCTGAAACAGTGAATACATCAACATGTTGCTGTATGCTCTGGTGTCTCCACCAAAATAAGAACAAAAGTTGGACAAAAATGTTGCCACTTTACTGCGCATGCTCAGCTATATGTTCTCAAATGCGGACATGAATGCTCGATAAGGCCCTTTTTGACCTCATGGCTGATCATGCGCAGTAAAGTGGCAATATTCAACACTCAACATAAAACATGCAAACACTCAAAACTCAAACCTGAAACAGTGAATAATACATCAACATGTTGCTGTATGCTGAGGTGTCTCCACCAAAAAATAAAAAAATTGGACAAAAATGTTGCCACTTTACGGCGCATGCTCAGTCATGTGCTCAAATGCGGATATGAATGCTCGATAAGGCCCTTTTTGACTTCATGGCTGAGCATGCGCAGTAAAGTGGCAACATTTTTTCTCTTTGATCCGGACCGCCTCCGATCGGAAAAATGTTGTCGAAACCATGGTAGTATATGGCAACAAAAAAACGTCATACGTTTGCCCAAACATCACTTTTTTTTCGAAATTTGTTTCAGCAAACCATGTTCATCAACATTGTTGCCTTCAGTGGAGACGGGGCATTTGTGTGACATTTTGAATGTGGCGTCATCTATTGACATTTTGAGTATTCAACATCGGAACGTCTTCGTCCATCATCGCTCCATCTCCACAATCTCAAAGTTATGTGTTTTTGGATCTTTACCAAAAGTTTAGAATGTTCACTTATACAATGTCCAACATTTTTAGCATCATGGTATATGATGAAAACATTCCTTTTTAAATACAACATATCGGCACTTTCTCTGGTGGTGTTGATCGATGTGTTAGGACTATACATAGGCCTATAGATTCCTTTTTTTTGTGTGGTTACTATGTTGCGGTTTCTGCATGTTGGTGCCTCCCAAACTCATGAATGAATTCTGAGCTTTTTGGAGCAATGAACTTTAACTTGTAGTAAACTCCGGTTATGGAGCGTATGTTTTTCCGGGGGTTTCAATGGCATGCTGAAAAACATGTCAGTTCAACTTTCACTTATCGATATTTTGGAAGGAATTTTAAAAAAGTCACTCTCTGCCATCCGGTGCATTCGTCTCTGAACTATTTTTTGAACGAAAAACTCAAGTTTTTTTTAAAATTTTTACTACATGCTCTCTTTCAGAATGCGTTACTGTGACGTGACTGATACATCCACACTCTGAAGCATAAGGAGAGGGGGGGGGGGGCTTATCGTAAATCTCCATACTATCCCGAACTTTTAGCACCCCCTGGTCTATTCTTTCTCTCGATTCAGACAAAGAGGGGGAGGGGATGAATATCTTGCCCGCAGTTACGCCACTTGAGGTTCATGGGTGAAAACTGCTTCCGCAATCCACTTGACTTTTGGCGCCATTCCACAATGGCGGCCAAGTTGACTCACGCTGTCAATTATTTGTTGTATCTTATCGTGGTTTTGGTCGAAAATAGTCCAATTTTATCCGCATTTTGTGTATATATACAGAGGGTAAAGAAGATGTGTTTCAAAACGACCTAACGGGGCTTTGTTAACACAATTTTCCGAGAAAAGAAAGTAATGATGGTTTTTTTACATCTTTTTCTTTTTTCTCTAAACAAAATTGATGGAACAAATGAAAAGTTATTAGGTGCGAAAAATGAATGTTGAAAACCAAGGCGCCAACATTAAGTTTATTGCTAGGCTGACTTGAGCTGTGAACATTGTGGAAGACATTAGCGATATATATATATATATATATATGTATGTATGTATATATATACAAAAACTTCTCGGAAAGTATTGTTGAAATATCACTACTGTGACTAAACCTACTTTCGTAATGTTCACTTATCATTTTGTAAGAATTTACCATTCTTGGTTTTCTAAACTGAACGAAATCTTTAGGATTGTGAAAGTTTTAAAAACTAATTATATGTATTCTTGTTAGTCGTTGTTCATCTTTTCAGAATTTAAAAAATATTGCTCATACTCTTGATGTTTAGGTTTTCTTGGAATACAATAGAACTTCGGCTTACGAACGGTTCTGTCTACTAACAAATCGGTTTACGAACACCACATGCTGTTTCGCGTTACGAACGATGCTTCAGTTCACGAACACATTTCTTCGGACCACCGATCAAAGGTCCGAGTTTCTGCAATTGCTTTACTAGTTCCAGTAGAACATCTTTGTTACTGATAATTTTTACGAAATACTAGAAACATCAAATTTTTTGTAATTTTCAAGGATTTAAATTAAAATCGATATTAGTTTCGAGGATATAGCCTCAATTGCAAATATGGCAAAAGTTCGT
>JAQGBW010006023.1:0-11138 GCA_034698625.1 Julus scanicus
GATGACGTGGTGCTAGTGTCGGAAAATTCAAGAGAATTACAATTGCTCTTAGATATAGCAGGAGGTTTTGGGGTGGACTACAAACTGGAATATGGACAAGATAAATCGGATATTTTAATAATAAGGGGGGACCTGGGAGAGGGGGACAGCTTCTCCTGGACCCTAGGTGGAAGTATGGTCAGGCGAGTATCGGAGTACGAATACTTAGGGGTAATATTACAAGAAGGTAAGAACTATCTGGAACAAATGGAAGGAAAAATACGTACCAAGGCAGCTCAAGTGGGGGGCTTCTGCGAAAATTGGCTTTTCAATCATTCTTTTAATATGAAATTATTAGAGGAGTGTGGAAGAGTGTAGGCGTCCCAGCTATAACATACGGAAATAATGTACTGTGTTTCGCAGGGATAATAAATAAGGAAATTTAGACGTATATGGACTGTCTAACGCTTCCGGTGAGCCTATACCGGTGATAGGCCTCGCCGGGAATGTAACCTGATCCTCCCGGTAAAGAGATAGACCGGCATCACCTTCCCGGTCACCCTCCGGTCTTGCGTTCTTACTGCTTGGTAGCGTGCGTCCGGTCCCGTTGAGTTCAGCCATGGATTTACCTCGCTGGTGGAAGGGGGTCTCAGGAAGATATATTGAAGGACTGATAGGGCTAGACGAACTGATAACAAATCTACTTCGGAACAAGACGTAATGTTCTAGAACTTGAACTTAATTTTATTCAGGAAGACGAGTATGAAACGAAACAGAATCTCCCTTGTTGAACAGTATGAAAAAGGCTGACTTGACAAAAGTCAGAACTTAACAAAAGTGCAAAATAACTTACAAATTTCAACTAAGAAAACTTCAAACAAGTATGAGAAATATTAAACAAAGGGGACACTAGGTATAAAAACGACCATCAAAAAGTGTGCTGTAGAATATTCTGCTTTTCTTTCTTCGCTGTCCTGTATTTATACCCCCTGTTCCCTTTCCCCTTGTTTCCCAAGGGGCCCATCAACCTCTGGTGGGATTTGCATGTTGTCTGCCCTTTAATGAGCCTTTCTAATTTGAGAGCAGGGAGCCTCCTTATTCTTTTATCTATTTTACTAATTGTGTCTATTTTTGTATTTCTAGGTAAGTGAAATCTGTTGTTCCTCTGGTCGACCCAGTCTAGCTGTCTCAAACCCCCCCACAAATGATATATCGATAGGTAGGTACATTGTCTTCATGGTGCCTGCCTAGGGATGAAAATCTTTTCCTTCAAAAGAGTAGTCTAGACTGGTGGCTTTGAGATGTTATTGCGTTTCTTACTCTAAATCTTCTGGTCGACCTGCCAGCCGGTGCAACATTGCCGCCATGACATCCATGATTCAAGGTGAGATTTCGCCTGTTGGATGCTTGTTTTTGGCAGAAATCCTCCGGGGTACTGGAATCGGGTATGCTCCGTGCCAGTGGTAACAGATGTCCATCGCCTTGGACACCTCCAGGCACTAGTAGCATACCTCTTCCCCTTTTCCTGGTCGAGGGTGTTTTATCAGCTGCACCCATGCGTCAGTCTTTGTCCCCCACTTTTGGTGGCAGGTAGGTTCCTTCTTGTGGGACCAGGGCTAATGCCGCTCGTCGGTTGCGGTAGGCTTTCAAAGCTGCCGGGACTTTGGTTGTCCCTCTTGTTGGGTTCATTATGGCCTGTCTCAAAATAAACGGTGAATCACTATAGGCGCTGGTGATTTCCCACTGTTTACGTTGTGACCCGTTTTTGGTGCTGTCACTCGGCGTTCTACTAGAACGTTCCTTTTCTTGTGGACGGGGAGACCTGGTGTGGGTCGATCTGTCCCGTTTCCGGCCAGACTGGCGTTTATCCGGAGTCCTTGATCGACGGTGGGATTTAATGTTGCCCGCTTCCTGGGTTTTTTTGGAGTGTTGGACCCGTCCTCTTCATCTGTTGATAGGGATCTTCCCCGTTGTTGAATGTCTCTTTGAATCCTTTCCGCCACAAGTTGAGGGTCTGCCGGGCTCATGGTGGATGCCACTGGACGTCTTACCGCTGAGCGGCTGCGAGTGTGGTACGATCGTATCCAGCGGTGATACGGAAAGTATTCTGCTGGAGTGTTGCGTAGTCTTTGGGATTCTAGGCAGTGTCTCCCTTGCTGGTGTGGTTGGGGTGAGATCACTGGACGCCATTAATTCCAAAGGAGTGGTGCTTGAGGACCTCCTGTGCGGTGTGTTTGGTGGCAACCTCACCGACTCCAGTATGAGCTGTGGTTGGTTTGCCGGAATGCTCACCGTTGGGTCGGTCTGTGTCATCACAGAGATGCTGCCCGGTTGTTGGTGTACTTCCTGGATTTGCACCTGCACTGTTTCCTGCTGGTTTAGTAAGGCCTGGTGAAGACGTTCCCGTTCATTTTCACTAATGAGTAGCTTCATTTCCGCGAACTTGCGCATTTCCCCCTAGTAATGTGCCAGTTGTTGGAAATAAACGACCTCGCTAGATGATTGCTTAACGAGATCCAGGATTGCATTAATGGTGGCAGGGTTGTTTTTGGCTTGGGCCGCTTCTGCGTAGTGGGCTACCAGTCTATGCAGTCCGGACCATAGCTGCTTTGTTGTGATCACCATAGACATCATCTGTTCCAACATCTGAGTCTCGGTTACTTTAGCCGGCGGTTGCCGTTGAGCGGTGTGTTGACCCTCCGCCGGATGTGGTGGAATCTCCCACCCCTCGTCATCTGGCAGTTGATTTTCCAGCCGTTCTCGAGCTCTCATAGCAACCTGGTCTCTAGTCATCATGGCTGGTACTTGTTGCCGAGTCACCGGTCTATTGCTGGTGAGCGTAGCTGATGTGGACCGGGTACGGCACCCTCTGAAAGTTAATGTAAATTTACCATCTGGTCGTAGTTCAACCCCTTGGCCATTTACTATATTTAAACTACCAAAGTTTGACTTACGGATCTGGTTGTTCCTGCTCGCTATCCGCAATGATTAATAGTTGGTTAAAGACCGGATTATCCACCACAGAAACGTAAAAATCATAAAGCTTCTTTGATGCACGTGGTTGTTCGAACTATGATAATTCGTGGTGCACGTGTAGGTAGAAGGTAAACTTGTGACGATTTCACTTTCTCGCGTAGGAGTCTGTGATACTGTGACTTGACCCTCCTCACCACTTGACTTAGTCACCGACCAATTAGATAGCAGGATTTCTCCCCTCTGTTTAACTAGCAGTGAATTTAAGTTGACAGTTGCCCCTGGCAACGGCGCAAATCCCAGGTATTCGGTTAAAAGGTCCTCATCTGACTGCACATATCCGTCATTGTAGAAACTAGGGGACAGTATATGTTCGTAGACCCTTGCCTGATGACGTCTATAACCCTTTTCCAGTAATACATGTGCTGCGTGGCCCAGTTTAAAGTATAGGGTTCATAACGCATTATGTCTGAATTTCGTGTGGATGCTTGTATCTCTTCTCCTGTGTCCATATCCACAGGTACCAGATCTTTGGCGTTGTAGTCTCCTAGACTTCTGTTCATTGCCGGATATCATATCTCAAACGTAGTTGGCCCTTTAACTTTGCCAATTTCGTATGTGCCATCCCGTTTTGGTGTGAGTTTGGCAGACGTTTTTGTTAATGCACAACTCTTGGGGTGTGTTTTTAATAGTACCTTGTCTCCGACTTAGAGATCAGGTGCTCTGCAGTGTTCGTTATGTCGGTTTCTTTTGTAGTTCTGGGCCTTTTCTAAATTATCTTTTGCCTCCCTTAACGTATTTGCCATTTCCTGCATAAACCCGGTGAGCGTGTTTCGGACATACGCTGGATCTTCGCAAACTATTAAATGCGGTCATGTTGTCGTGTGGTGACCGGGGTGCCCTCCCGAATGTTAAGAAAAACGGAGTGACCGGCCGCTGCATTGATGACCGTATTTATTGCCCACCTTACCGCCGGTAAGTGGGTGTCCCATCTGTTATGAAGGCTTTCTACTGCGATTGCCAGTTTGACTTTAAGATTCCTATGCTTGCGCTCCACCGGATTGGCTTGGGATGGTAATTTGCCACATGCATCAGCCTGAGCCCCATTGTCTTTGCCGCCTGTTGCATTACTCCTGATATAATTTGAGGCCCGTTATCACATTTGACCCACCTGGGGGTTCCATATCGGAGACATATTTCGTTTATGAAGATGGTGGTGATGGAATGTGCCCTGGAGTCCGTCATGGGGAACAGTTCCACCATGCCGGTGGCTCCATCACTTACCGAGAAAATGAAAGTGTTCCCTGCCTCTGTGACCGGTAATGGGCCTACCAAATCTATACTGACCATGTCATACCTTTGCGGAATTGGCGGAATCGTCCTTAGCTTAGTAAACAGCTATGGGGCCATGCATAAATAATGTCACGCTTGTGGGGGAAGGGGCGTCCAGCTTTTTGTGACAGGGGAGGGGAAGTCAGCCATGGCGTTATGTCACAATTTTTAAGGTTTACAAAGACCGCAGCGCCATCTGTTGGCAAAAAGTGTAACACGACATGGTGATGCGAATTTGAAAACTGCATGGGACTGAAAGCATTGCTGAGACCATTAGAGATGAAAATATTTTATTTAAAAAATGTAAAATGAACTTAAATGACTTGCGATTACTCAAAAACGCTGACGATTTTGAATACAGAACCACTAAAATCAATTGGATGAAATTTCATGATTTGCTTTAGTTTCATATGTATTACTGACCTGACGCCAACAAAAAGATTTTAAATCAAGGGACATATTCACAGGACACTATCAGCAATGAGATCACACGTAGGAAATTGCTCTACTAATTACCAGCCTTTTAATAAAACTGTTCTTTTTTTCGAAACTGTAAGTCATTTAGAGCACATGTGTTGAACATGTCCCTATGTGTGCAAATTACATCGATATTTACAACATAATACTAACTGAAATAAATGTGTGCATTTTCCCCCCACATACGAGAATTAAAATAAAAATGGAAATGTTTGTGAATTTAACATTTATCTTTAGCATTAAATTTCTGTTTAAAAAAGATTTAATTCTGAGCTTGTATCTGCATTAAAAATATACTTTGTATACCCCATTGATAATTATTTCTACTTAATCAACAGCATACAATGCAAATTTCTGCAAAAGCAGGCCATCAAAACGTTTGGTTTCAAGAAAAATAATTATATAATAGAAAATTTCAGTTATTCAAAAATGCAAAGCTTGCAAAACAGCAACTCCAGTCTGAATTTCCATGGTTAGACGTGCTCTGATCGTCTAATACTTCCGGAGAGCATAGGCCGGTAATCGGGCTCCCCGGGAAGTTAATAGGATCTTCCCGTTCGTTCGTCTGACCGGTTTCATCTTCCCGGTATTCACCCGGCGCGACACCCTTACCGCTTCGGAGGATACGCCCGGGTTCGTTCAGCTTCGGATCCATGGGTTTCCGTTAGTGGATAGGGGTCTCAATGGAAATCCCGGATTGAAGTTGACCTGTTCTACCTTTGGATAAAGGAATTTCAAACACTGACTGAGATTAAAAGGTATGACTTTATTCAAGAACGATAAGTATGAACAGAAACTAGTCAGCTCTTGGAATAAAAGGAATGTTACAAAACAGTTCGGTGTTGTTTCTTAGCACACGGAGATAGTTTAACAAAATGATAAGTTTAACATGGAAAATATTCAACACGGGAGTACGCTATCAAGACAGCAGCTACGAGAGGTCTGTCGAGTAGCGTGCTGCAAAATATTCTGGTAGTTCCTTGTCTACTCCCTGTATTTATACTCTGGGACTATTGTTTCATCTGGTCCCTTGGGGACCCATTATCTTCTGATGGGTTGTTCGTATTGCCCTATTTTAAATGGTTGCTGTAATTGCTTGTAGGTAACCTCCTCTTCTCTTCATTTATCGAACTAATTGCTTCTATTTCTGTCTTTCCAGGTAAGCCTACCCGTTGTTCTTCCAGTTAACCCAGTCTAGCTGTCTCAGGCCACCCTAAATGATACATCTGCAGGTAGGTACCTTGTTTCCATGGTGTCTTTCCAAGGATGGGATCTTTTACTTCAAAGATTGAGTGTAGACTGGGTGTTCCGGGTACTACTCCAAATCCTCTGGTCTTCCCGCCAACCGGTGCAGCATGACCGCCATAACATCCATGATTAATGGGGATATTTCCGCTGAAGGATGTTTGTTGCGTGCTGATATTCTCCGCGGCACCGGGATGGGGTATGCCCCGTCCCAATGGTAGCAGAAGTCCATGGCGTGTGAGACTTCTAGACACCAGTAACACACCTCTTCGCCTTTTCCCGGTCTTGGGTGTTTCTTAAGCTTTGTCCTGGCGACGTAGTCCCTGTCTTCTTCTTTAGGTGGTAGGTATGTGCCTTCTGCCGACGATGCTTCCATGGCCGTACGTCTTTCCCGATACTGTCTCAACGCCCCCGGGTCTTTGGTGGTACCTCGTGTTGGACGCATCAGGGCCTGCCGTAGAACAAATGGCGAGTTGCTGTAGGCGCTGGTTACTTCCCATTGTTTCTTGGATGACCCTTTGCCAGCCTCACTGGACGTCCGGCTGCTCCGGTCCTTATCGTGGTGGTGTGGAGACCGGTGATGAAACGTCTTGTCCTTCTTACGGTCCTCTCTCTTCTTCTCCGGGGTTCTGGAGCGCCGATGGGACTTGATATTTGCCCGTTTCCTGGATTTTTTTGGTTGGTGGCCTTCACTATCGTCGTCGGAAGACATAGATCTTCCTCGTTGTTGAACATCCCTTGCCATGCGTTCCGCCAGTAGGTGTGGATTTGCCGGGCTGATCGTGGAGGCTACCGTCCATCTTACCGGTGACCGGCTCCGTACCCGGTGAGCTCTTGCCGGTGGAGGAGTTTCCGGTCGTTGCGGTGGTGCGGTTTGATGAATCTTCTCTAATGGAGAAACCGATTTTACCCGCTGTGCTGGTTGAGTATTCTTTGGTATCCGTGGGAGTGGATCATATACCGGTGTTGTTGGCGTGAGATCACTTGACGCCATAAGTTCGAGGGGTGTGGTGCTGGATGATCTCCTTCCCGGTGTGGTTGGCGTTACCCTTATCGGCTGCAGCATCACCTGAGGCTGATAATTTGGAATGTTTGAAGGTGCATCTGTCTGAGTGAGAACCGACACGGTATCCGGTGTTTTCCCCACTTCCTGAATTTGGATTTGCACCATCTCCTGATGATGTAACAAAGCCTGCTGAAGTTTCTCCCTCTCCTCTTCGCTAACCGTGAGTTTCATCTCCGCAAATCTTCTCATTTCACCCTCATAATGAGCGAGCTTTTGGAAATATAGCGCCTCATTGGATGACTGCTTTACCAGGTCAAGAATGGCATTGATAGTAGACGGATTGTTGTCCGATTGTGCTGTGTCTGCATACTGGGCTACCATACGGTGTAATCCTGACCATAGTTGCTTTGTGGTCCCTACTATGGACAACATCTGTGCCAGAATTTGGGTCCCCGAAGCGGCTGTCTGCGGTTGTTGCTGGGTCACGTGCTGGTTTTCTGCGGGGTGAGGTGGAATCTCCCATTCTTCATCATCCGGCAGTTGACTATTTAGTCTTTCTCGGGCCTGCATGGTAATCTGCTTCCTAGACGACATTGCCGGTACTTGCTGACGAGTAACCGGTCGATTGCTGGTTAGGGTTGCCGATACGGATCGGGTCTGACGTCTGCTGAAAGAAAAGTTAGGGTTATACCCGACGTCCCCTTGATGATTGTTCATGCTCGGCCTGTCTGTATAATTAACATTGAACTCACTGTTCTGATCGTTCTTCCTGAGAATCCGCCATTTGGTGTTCAGTCCTGCCAATATCTGCTTTCCGGTTGTTGTTCTTGCACTATTTCCAGCTCCCACGTGGACTTTGGAGCTTCGAATTTTCGTCTGGCACGTGATGGTGAGAATAAAACATGTGACGACGTTAGGAGTTCGCACAGCCTTCTGGGACTTCCAAGGTTGATCTCCTTCACGTCGTGGCTTGGTGGTTAACCAATTAGAAAATGCGTCGCACCCTTTTTCTCCCCTCTGTTTACTGAGTAATAAATTCAACCTGACAGTTGCCCCTGGCAACGGCTTGTAACCGAGGTACTCGGTTAGTAGATCCTCGTCGGACTGCTCGTACCCATCATTGTAGAAATTTGGGGACAGTATATTTTCGTAGACCCGTGCTTGTTCTCGCCGGTAGCCTTTTTCTGTCAATACATGGGCCGCTCGCCCCAATTTAAAATAGTGTTCGCGATGCGTTGTGTTGAAAAGGGTACTTAAATTCCAGCTGCCTTAATTCCGTGAAGTGAGCTATGGTAGCAAAACGACACACGTAGTTTATTAGGACTGGATCAGTCTCCGGTATTCTTTGCTGTATGGCGAACTCACGCATGAATTCCCAAAAGGTGAGTACGGTAGCTGACCCATATTCCCGGAAACATCTCTACATTTCGTTTCGAAGATCATGCATCACTATATTCTGGAATTTTTCTGGTGGATGGATGACTCTGCCCGCCCGGGTTCTCCCGTCCACTCTTCCCGGATGATCCGCAACTTCCCGGGATTGTCGTTCCACCTGTTCCTTTGTCAAAATCCTAGGGTCGTTTTGGACCTCGCTGCCATGGGTCCCATAGGAAATCTTCGGTGGTCGTCCGACCTTTACCCTCCGTGTACAGGCAAGTATTTCTTCATCGTTGTCCACGTATATTGGTACGAGATCTTTCGCATTGTAGTCCCCCAGAATCCGGTCCATGGATGGGTCCCAGATTTCGAACGTGGTCGGACCTTAAATTTTGCTCACCTCATACGCACCGTCCCTTTTTGGGGTGAGTTTCGCTGATACTTTTGTAATTGCACAACTTTTGGGGTGTGTTTTTAGTAAGACTTTGTCTCCCACTTGAAGTTGGGGCATCAACAATTCTCATTGTGCCTTTGTCTTCTGTAATCCTGAGCTTTCTCCAGGTTGTCCTTTGCCTCCTGGAGTGTGGTGCTTAGTTCCTGCATAAACCCGGTGAGTGTGTTCCGGATATATGACGGGTCTTCACACACTTTGCTAAAAGCCGTCATGTTATGGTGTGGTGACCTTGGGGCCCGTCCAAACGTCAGAAAGAACGGAAAGTGGCCGGCCGCCGCATTAATGGCCGTGTTGACTGCCCACCTGACCGCTGGTAGATGGATGTCCCACCGGTCATGCAGATTTTCCACTGCAATTGCCAGTTTCACTTTGAGGTCCCGGTGTTTGCGCTCAACCGGGTTTGCTTGAGGATGGTAGTTTGCCACATGTAAAAGTTGAAACCCCATAGTTTTGGCCGCCTGTTGCATGACTCTTGAGATGAACTGGGGACCGTTGTCACACTTGACCCATCTAGGGGTGCCATATCGGAGACAGACTTCATTTATGAAGGAAGTGGTGATTGAGTGCGCTTGGGAGTCCATCATTGGGAACAACTCCACCATTCCTGTAGCTCCAACACTCACTGAAAAAATATACGTGTTTCCTGCCTCTGTGACCGGCAGTGGTCCCACCAGATCGATGCTGACCATGTCATACCGCTGAGAGATTGGTGGTGACAATAAGGGTGTGGCGTCCGCATGATTGAGCGGTTTAAACTTCAAGCATTCCGGACACTTTGCCACATGCTCAAGGACTTGGGCTCTAAGTCCGGTCCAGTAGTACTTCTGGACTATTCTGGCTACTGTTGCGTGCACCCCAGGATGTCCCACCTCTGGGATGTCGTGATTCCAGTGCACCACTCGCTCCTGTAAACTGTTTGGCACCACCAATCGTGGTTCCTCTGAATCTAGTTTTGATAAGTGACGATACAGGATTCCGTTCGATATGTGATACCCCCTGTCCAGATATGTCTTCATTTCCATGTCGGTGTCCGCGTCGTGCTGTTCCAGTACCTGAATGATATGTTTGCACTCGTCGTCTTCCATTTGTAACCCCCGGTACTCTTTTGCCGTCAAGGGTTTCTCCTGTGCGAGAAATTGGTGTATGAGCACCACCGGTTCCACCTCCTCCGAGGACCGGGACAACATATCCCCCAGCGTGTTCAGCTTCCCTGGGACATATTGCAAGTCAAACACGTATTGCTGCATGTCCATGATCCATCTGGCCAATCTGCCCCTGGGTTCCTTGATTGCCAGAATGTTGTGCAATGGTGCATGATCCGTATGGACCACGAAAGTAAGACCATCGATGTATCCCCAGAAACGCTGCACTGCCCACAGCACCACCAGTGCCTCTCTCTCCGTAGTGAAATAATTCTTTTGGCTCGGGGAAAATGATTTTGATGCGTATTCTACGACCTTGAAATCTTCTTCGTCCCCTTGGCCTAACACCGCCCCCATAGCATCGTTACTTGCGTCAGTGTACAATCTAAAACTGTGTGAAGTCCGGCTGAATCAAGATTGGGGCGGTGGTGAGACAGGTTTTGAGGCTGTCCACCGCTGCTTTGCACTCTTCTGTAAAATTATACGGCACATCCTTTTTCAAAAGCTGGTTCAGGGGTGTCGCCATCTGCGCTAGATTCGGGATGAATTTCCCGAACCACTTGCATGATGCTAGGAAGGACCGTAGTTGTCTGATATTGACGGGGTACGGCAACTCAATGATGGCCGATACCTTGTCGGGATTTGCACTTATGCCTGACCGGGAAACAATGTGTCCTAGAAATTTAACCGAATCCACAAATAGGTGACACTTCTTCCTTTTGAGTCCAAAATTTCGCTGTTGTATCCTTTGGAAAACTTGGGCCACCTCCTCTAAATGTTGTTGAAAATCATCCCCAACCACCAGTAAGTCGTCCTGGTAGATGCCCACATCGACCTCGGGAAGCTCTGTCAGCATATCGTCCACAACCCGCTGGAAGTGTGCGGATGAGTTTCGAGCCCCCATCGGCATTCTGGTGTAGCAAAAAGTTCCGAGAGGCGTAATGTTGGTAAAATATCTCTGACATTTCTCCGCTATTGGTATCTGCCAATAGCAGTTGGTAAGGTCCATCGTGGTCATGTATCTTCGTCCTTTTATGCGTGCCAACAGATCATCTATCTTTGGCAATGGATATTTGTGCCGGCGCCGATGGTCGAGTGGGTTACGTGCTTGCCTCTCGATCCTAAGATGCTGGGTTCGCTCCCAGGTCGAGGT
>JAQGBW010006024.1:0-11135 GCA_034698625.1 Julus scanicus
TTCAGTTTCTGACCCATAAAAAAACGTCCTCATAAGGGAGGGAGGGGGGTGGGGGGAAGGAATAAAGAGGTCTGCTGGCATGTGGTCACCATGTGGACAGGGGGAGGGAGGGAGGGTTGAAGTCATTATGGACGTCCACTAATGATGGCATTTTTCAGTTTTTTGATTTTCTGTTTGAGTTTTGGATAAATTTAAGGTTATCAATATGTGGGGGAGGGAGGGGTGGGACGGGGAAAGAAAAGCTGAGGGAGGACGACAAAAACTGTCGTATCATTTCCTGCAGCATTTTTAGTGGAAAAAGTTTATACAAAAGCACTATTGTGTAATGGAATTTAGTACAAGTTTCCACCTAATTTTTTACAATTTTTCCATGCTGAATTTATGTAGTACCAGCCAGACACAACAAAACACTTAAAATAGGCCACACGAACTGTGGTTATAGTTGTACAAAACCAACATTCACTTTGTTGTTGTATGGAACGAGGATACCAAATGTAAAATTAATTACACGTAGACCTAAATGCCACAACAACAATTACACCATGTAATGTAGGTTTGTAATTTGGGTAATTCAGGAATCACAACACAACTTGCATATCATACACCTAAAATTACAATCGCCCAGGCATTCTCAGAATTCAATGATCTTGTACATTTTCAGAAACCATAACCGGCATTGGACGATTCTAAATGCTTGGAAAGCCAGTGAACCTGAGAAACTGAAAAACCTTACATGTTTGCCAAGTGTAAATGACCTCAAGACTGTCGCAAACCCACTCAAGCCACTCTGTTTATTGGCGAGACTTAATTTGCATGCCAGAATGTGTTTTATTATAATCACTGTTTGGTATCGACCTATACCAGGTACAGGCAAAGAGCATTAGCCATAAACCATGACAAATTTCATTCAAATCTACAGGTCGAGAAATTGCTGGAAAAAACACATGGTTGCTCAAATTAGAATCTTGGAGGAACATCCCACCTCATCCAATGTGTCACTGACACAAATAGACAATTCCAGAAGTTTACTTTGAAGAAATGGGGAATTAATCATTCAGTTTTTCTGTAAACTTGTTAAGTTTTCCATTCTGACAAGTCTAAATTTCCACATATCACAATATTACCAAACCAGTCCCAAAATAATCTCAAAAAGCTCTTCAAATCTAAAAAATCTTAAAAATCTGACAATTCTAAGCAAGTTCTTGTCAAAATTGGTCAAAAAAATTAGCTTCAACTGTTTGCAGCAATGCTTGACAACCTTGAATTAGACTTGGGGAACATGCTAAATAGTTTTTTTTCCCCTTATCATATCCTAAAATGGGGAATTCCCCATCTCTATAGAAGCAGGGCTAGTTATCTCTTGACTTTTGATATTACTAATAACTGGTTATGTCAACGTTAACATGTTATTTATGTTAAATTTCCCCGACTTTCATTGGCTATTCCAGTTTTATCCAACCTCCCTAACAATCTCATTTTTATCCAACGACCCTGACAATTCCAATTTCATCCATCTTCCCTGACAATTTCAGTTGTCCTCAAAATTCCTCAAAATTCCACTTTCATCCAACTTCCCTGACAATTCCTCGTTTCCCAGGACTTGGATCTCTAAAAACCTACCCTAACTATCACAATATTACCAAACCAGTGCTAAAAAACCTCTTCAAATCACTGTATACAATTAATTACCAGAATAATTCATTTCTCAAATACCCTTCAAGTCATCCAAACATGTTAACATGTCAGATTCAGTCAGAAAACCCCCATTAAAATCATGTGGTAAACATGTCAGAAATCAACAGCATGCCCATTAAGCTCAAATGTGTTTACAACCACCCAGCTGAAACCAGTTACAAGTAGAATAACACAACCAAATCCACAATAGGCTTCACAACATTTTTTTTATATATAAATAATAATAGTTTTTTAATAACATTACTTGTCTGGCCAACTCGTTCTCCGTCCTATAAAGTTGCTGACGCCATCCAAGCAGCACAATCACTCCACAGCTGCTCAAAGCCAGAAACAGTTTGGACAGATTGGTAAAAAAAACCATCATTGCAGAACCCATCATCATAAATGGCACAATTGGCCTTGGAAATCCAAAACAAGGTCTCCCAGCCACGTCAAACCGATATTTTTCCTGTCATCAGGTGGTAACCTTACAAGAAAACATCAAAGCCATGCAGATAGAAAGTCCTCCTGATGAATTCAAAAGAATGTCACGAGTTCCTTGGACGACATTGGCATCAAAGCGCCATGCATCCACTAACTCCCTTGACCCATAAAAAATATATCTATTTAAGCCTCTCTTTTAACTCTTGAGTAATGGTTGAGAAACTTGAGAACTAGAACGACGGGACATCGTGTGAAGACCGAGCATGTGATCTAACATTTGGACAATAAAATATGGTGAAAACCAGAATTCAAGGTCCTCTGATTGGAGGGGAGGAAAAAAAATCGAAAGTATACAGATAAAGGAACAAAACTGGTGGTGGACAGGTCTAAAAGTATTACGTTTCCATTCATACACCATTGCATAATTTCTTAAGAACAACTTTGTAGATTTTCAGCACCGAGTGTTTCAAAACCCAAACCGTGACCTTATAGGTCTAGGATTTTCTAGTAAACCATGACTGGTTTCTTGATTAAATTGCTGAAATTCACTTGTTGTGGTTTTGCAATTTTGATGACGCAGGTTGCATTTGAATATAAATTTCTGTCGTTAACCTAATTCGTTGACAGTAATTGCGATCTGATCTTAATTTACATAATAAAGTAATTTGCTGCGATAATGTTGCTAACTTGCTGGTTAAGTAAGGTTTTAAGGACCATGACCCAAGGTACAAGGAATTTAAGACTAGAAAGGGCCATGATATGACAGTTTGTAAAGGCAACAACATACATTCATAATGGTTAGTTGGTAGAGTAATATTTAAGCTAGACTTTAAGGACCATGATCCAAAGGAAGGACTAAAGGTATGCAAGACTAGAAAGGGCCACAATATGACAAAGTTTGTATAAAGGCATCTGCATACATTTATAATGGTTAGCTGGTTGAATTATGTTTAAGCTAGACTTTAAGGACCATGATCCAAAGGAATGTAAGACTAGAAAGGGCCTCGATATGACAAAGTTTGTATAAAGGCATCTGCATACATTCATGATGGTTAGTAAGATGACTAAGGATCATGATCCAAAGAAATAAAGAAGTGCAAGACTAGAAAGGGCCATGATATGTTTCCAAAGTTTGTTAAGGCATCCACATACATTCATAATGGTTAGTTGGTAAAGGACCATGATCCAAAAGAAAGACTAAAGGTATGTAAGACTTGAAAGGGACACAATACGACAAGATTTGTATAAAGGCATCTGCATACATTCATAATGGTTAGCTGGTTAAGTAATGTAACGTTTAAGCTACACTTTAAGAACCTTTATTCAAAGGAATGTAAGACTAGAAAGGGTCACATATGACAATTTGTAAACATCCACATACATGTGTTTAGTTGGTAGAGTTTATAAGCTTTAAAACTAAGGGCCATGATTCAAAGAACTAAAGAAGTGCAAGACTATAGAAAGGGCCATGATATGACAAAGTTTGTAAAGGCATTCACATAAATTCATAATGTTGAGTAAGGTTTAAAACTTCAAGGGCCATGATCCAAAAGACTAAAGGAGTAAAACTAGAAAGGACCACGATATTCCAAAGTTTGTATAAAGGCATCCACATACATACATTCATTCATAACCAAACAATAAAAACTTCTTTCTACAGCCTAGTTAAAATGATAAATGATTAATAAAGAGTTCATTGTTTCCATGGGGATGCTGATGATAGCAATTTAGACATGAACGAGACTCACAAGTGTTTGTAAGTACAGACGTGCAGTTGTCTGTGCTCGTGCCAAGCCTTACAAAAAGATATTAATTCGATATTGAACTGCCACATCAGATAACAGTAATCTCCAACATCTGCATGGAAACGATGCCAGTTGACAAAAGCCTGTTATGCTAAATAAACTTGACGCATAACTCATTTTGTATTTCTTTCAAATTTTAACAACATCACAATAAATGAAATTATTCAAGCAGAGTCACTTGATGTACAAATGCGATATGCAAAGAGGCAATCCTATTGTGCAAATGTTCAGAAAACTTGTGCAAACTTTATTGGTTCACAACAAGGGTCACTTAGTAAGTTTACTAAACCTTTTTTTTAAACACCAGTCTGTAAATGAATCAGAATGTTGCAGCTGTGGTTTTTAAGCTGATATTTTCACTAATTATCACAAGTTCAAATTTCAATTCACAACCACGTGGGATATACAATTACAACGATAAATTAATTTCGCAGTCTATTTTTGTACGGGTTTTCCTAAAGATAATGGATGCCCAAAATCTAATCGTATAAGCAGGAAGATAATAAATACTTTTCAGGGTTGTTTATTTACTGCTTTTTTCATGCACTCAGGACTGTGTCTACATGAAAAATAGAGTGATCCAACCGCCTTCTTTGCATATATATTCGTGATTAGATTAAAAATGCTTTTTACTGGGGTCCCTAAATGAGCTAATAAACACAGACGTTATCTCTTGAACATCACGAACTATCTGTGAAACTGACAATTATGCAGGTTAGATAAATATTGAGAGTAAACCCATGCTGTCCTTGTCCAAGTTACCTAACTTAGAAAATGACCTTACAAACAGAGATCATCAGACAAAACACTGGTGGTGATAACAAAACTATTTTAAAACTAGCAGATGAAGTGTCTGAAAAATCAGGTGATGCTCTTTGGGCAAATCTGCATAAGGACCATATCAAAGTTGCGATAACCAGTGCTTGTTATCAAAAAAAGTCAAGTAGTTCTGCAAACAACTGTGCACATGGCACAAGTCAGCTGTTCGGTTTTTGTTGGTGCTTGGGGTTCAAAGGCTACTAAGGCCATTGAGAGCCCTGGGCCCTATTCCACAAAAGTATGGTCTTGTACTTGTAGGGGTATGGATTGATACTTGCACAAAAAGTACAAGTTGTTGTGTTCCACAGATAATATTTGTAGAATTGTAAATTGTTAGACCATACCTTACAAGTTACAAGCAAATCTTGTCAGTTTACAAGTGTTGTGTTCCACAAGGGTATTGCTATTAGCAAATCGTTTTTAACTTTTAGTGAATTTGTTATAGGTAAATGATTACTTGTAAATTAAGTATTAGAAAGCATTTGGAATAAGGATAGAACGTTTTTTAATTGAATAAACATGTGGTCCAGTGACAGTGAAGATTACTGTTTTTGACAAATTGATGCTAAATTTACTAAAAAGTTATGCCCTTTCTAGCTTCAATAGCTCAGAGAAGTAGCATTTTATTTTCTCGAGACGCCATTTTCTTTCACCTTATACTTGTACTTTTGTGACATCACTTGTAAACATTTATTAATAATTTACAAGTTGCTGAGACTATTGGTGGAATGCCATACTTCTACCACATAATTTATAACTGTTATACCTTTAACTTGTTCATTTTTGTGGAATAGGGCCTAGTCATTGTTTGGGCAATCCCATTGGTTAGATGTTTAGGACTCAAGGAGACATTGGATGGTTCTGTAAACAGCTGTTCACATGGCACAAGTCAGCTGTTTGGTTGGTTAGTTCTCAAGGGTTCAAAGGCTACTAAGGCCACAGAGAGAAAAGATATTGATTGGGCAGATGTTTAGGACCATAGGAGGCATTAAGTGAGGTTTACTGGCTAGGTTTCAGATGGCACTTTAAGGTAGCCTGTAATGGGGACCTAGCCACGGGCAAGTCAGCTGTTTAACTGGAGTACTGGTCCTCATTCAAATCCAGGTCAAAGGTCTCACGCATGGGACCATTTCATTCATTCTATATAGATTGCACATAGTATTTTGAATAAAGTATTGTAGCAGACATCTGTATACTCTCGACTTTAGTCTTGCAACAAAAGTTCACTAGAAGTATACTTCACCATCATACTTGGAAATCGAGGTTTCGAGCATGAACCATATATAGAAACAAAAATACCTGGAAATACGGCACCAGGGTTTTTATCAAAGCTAAAAAGTCACTACCAACAAATTGCACGGCTTATCCATCTGCATTATTAAAGAGGAACTATAATCTAGCATGGTCATAAAAACTGAAGATGAGAAGCCCATAGAAGTGTCACTTGTAAACAATTCGTGACGAGCTTACCTTTGGTTTGTTGGCACAGGTGCATTATCGAATGCCGATTCAAGAGGTTATTCATGGACTGCATTTTTTTACAGGGCTGAGGAATTTTTGTGGATTCCGATAGTTAAAAAATTTAAATTTGAAAAAAAAAAAAAAATACGATCTGCGTTCGTATGCAGCAAAATTGTCCGCGGACTCGCGATTTGTCTGTTCGTTGCAACAATAAAAGAGTTCGATGTTAACACCGACACTATTTAAAAATCTACTTTCTGGCGTCTTTGCCTCACGACTTTAAGAATAAACATTGGACTCTAGCAGTATAAAAATCTCCAAAAAAACGTGGGTTTTTCTATCGTCCAAAGGCGAACATTCCTTTCGTGGTTTCGTGAGCAGTGAAAACGAAGCACTTTTCCTCTTTAAAAACTCCTGCAGCTGTCAACCAAACGATCGCCTTTGCAACTGGGACACGATTATAAAAATGACAAGCACATTTGACTTTCGATAAAAACAGAAACCGCACACACGTTCTTCAAAACTTTTCTCAAGGAGAAAAATGCGACAATCCGAGGAACGCGAATAAAATGATGCTGAACACGAATCTCCCGTGAAGGTATTGGACGAGCCGTGAAAGTGGGCGACATTATAACCAAGGCGGAGACACGCCCATACTCAATGTCTACAAACAGGTGCAATCCGAAATTTAAGGCACACTGGGGCCATTAATGATTCGCTAATAAGGTGCAAAACGAAAAAACACGCTTGCAAAAAGGGGCGTTCACAAATAGACGTCTTTTTTGCATTTAATTATACAATGGAGACATTCCAAATAAATTCCAAAGCAAAATTATGCTAATTTGAATTCCCGGGATTTTTCTCCAAGCACATTCGACATACATACTATGCAATGGATAACTGGGCATATGTAATACTGCTCAAAGGGAAACTGGGCATAGGTAGTACTTCACATTGGAAGACTGGGCAGAGGTAATACCGCCCAATTAAAAACTGAGCATAGGTAATAACTAACCAACAGATAATTTGGCATAGGTCCAATGGGAAATTGGACTTAGGTAAAACTGGGCATAGTTAATAATAGCCAACAGACAACTTGGGATAAGTAATACTGCCCAATGGAAAAGTGGGCATAGGAAAAACTACCCAATGAAAAATTGTGCATATACAGGTAAAACTGCCCAATGGAAAACTCGGCATAGGTACAACTGCGCAATGGGAAACTGGAGTGCAAACTTCTACCGTGAACATGTTTCCAAAACCCTATTTTTTGTTTTGTGTCTGGATTGATTTGCATAAGATATCCCACGTGTTTTACATTTGTAATGCCTGAGTCAGAAATTCCACACTACAGTAGAACCTGTCTAAAAAGCGTACTCTTGGGACCAGTGAAATTATGCTTTTAGACAGGTTCAATTATCCACGGATACCAAGTCGGGTCCGGCACCTTTTATGCTTTTAGAGAGATAATTCATTTACACATGTTCTACTGTACAACGAGGGTCGATGCCACGTGATCACTGGTCGTTGGCGCCATAAACGACATTGACCAAGTTCCCACGGTCACATCAAAATTCCAGACTTGGACGTTTATGGTGGACCCCCGTCTGGCCATACCGTGAAGCATTCGAAACACGCGCTATGGGTGCGATTTGGCTACGTCACACCCGCATTGGGATTCCATGTGCATGGCACGTGCCGTAACCTCGGTAACATCAGGTGGTCATGGCGCGGACCAATCAGCACGCTTTTGGGATGGGCAGTGACGATTCTGATTAGTCAGAACGAGGAGGTTGCCATTGATAGGCGTGGCCAAGTCCAATACCCTGCCCAACAAGAAAAACGATGTCTGCCATACCATTTCCATATTTTCCACAAAAAAACGTGGCCAAACTATACAGTTTTCGGCCAGATTATCCAAGCTTCCAATTTGAAACCCAAAAACTATTTAGCGGCCGTTTCCACACGGCCAAATCCACAAAATTGCCAAAAAATCCATTCACTCCTTGTTTGGAATCCCAAGACTTAGCATGGAGGGCAAAAATAACGGCGAGCAAATTTGTAAGCAAATCAGGCTTTAAAATCGGGCCTTTTCCACGGAGTGTGAGCCCGACACGTGGCCGAGATATTCACTGTCTTATCGTCGTGTTAAAACAGTCGAATTTGTGTAATAAACGAGTTTAGAATATATTTTTTGAAATTACCTTTCACTGGAATGAGATCCATTCCTTTTGCAGCCGACATCGAACTAATGACGCAAGCGTGACGTCACCCAATTGGATTTTGAAATGTCGAGGTTAATGGCTTCCAAAAGCTCCTGTTGTGGTCGTTATTCGGTCTTTAGGTCCTTTCCCGAGCAGGTCTACGCTTCAATGAAATCCTGAGGGAAAAATACGTTTAAGCGCTGCGACCGTCCTCCTCTGGTTTCGGTGAGCTTTTAATTGTCCCACTTATTGTACGCACCTCTCACAGCCTCTGTAGATTTTCGCCAGCAGCACAATACAGCATGAATGGGAGACGAGCGTCAAATATGTGACTAACTATAACTATCTAACAAAAGGAAATTTCCAATTCGAACTGGCGAAAGGTGCTTGGAAAGCTTTACGAGCTCAACGTAAAGTCCAAGTGTCAGTGTTGGTGGCCTTCGATTACGATTGAGAAAGTGGCAATACACTATCCGAGGTATATAGCTACTGTTTACAGGGTGTCCTCCCCGTTGCCATGGCAGGACCGTTGAATTTTATTATTATTTTCCTCGTTAAAAATATGTGTTCATGTTCAGGTGATGTCACTTGGCAGGCGCCCTTATTAAGCCCTGGCAGCTGTGATGAATGATGAAATTGGCTTCCTAATCGATAATTGGCACTGCGTGTGTTTTACCATGTTATTTTTTTGTTCAAATGGAACAATATTGAAGTTGACAATGGGAATATGTGTACTTGACGTCATTCCAAGCTGAATAATGCAATATACATTTCCTAATAGGGCTGCATAAATCAACGAAACAAAAAGAAGACGTTGGTAAACAGCTGCCCTCGTTTATGGGCCTATTCGGTGGAAATTGCATGCTGTCGATTTTGCAGTGATACTCGATCATTGAATTTGCGATAACAATGTCCTCGGTGGTTTTGGCGTTTAGGAACACCTGTGGTGGAAAAAAGAGAGGCGTTGTTTATCTGCTGCTGATCATATATAGCACGATGTCTATAAATGTGGCATGTACCACATCATTACAGTTTTCTCGGTGATACTCATTGAATTTGTAATGATGTCCTCGGTGGTTTTTGGTGTTTAGGAACACTTGTGGTGGAAGAATATGGGCGTTGTTTGCCAGGTCTACGGCCTACCGAAGTGATGACATTTGATCGTATATGGCCTGATGACTATAAATGTGACATGTTCAGTATCATTACATTTTTTTCGGTGCCCAAACACCGTTTAATGCATTTCAAGGACTGTCATAAACAACCAGGAATTCAGTCGCCATAAATTTCCAAAAATTAAAGGTTATGAAGTTCTTAACTTTACATGTTCGTGACTTGGCGAAATGGCATTGAACTGGCTCGTTGCCAATTCAATCGCTTTTAAGTTATTGCAAAGTTCGGCATTATCCCGCGCTGTTCAACATCGATCCATGTAATCTCTTCCTTCAATGAGACCACTTAAATATTTAATATAAAGTTGAGATTCTTAATAGGGGCAATTTTTTCCATTCTCACAGGCCTCGACCTTTGTCCTTTCCCATATAATTGGGGCTACATGGTTCTATTCCAGTAGCTGGCTTAATTTCAGCCTAATCCCTGCGGGAATGCCCTAGGCCAGAGGCGTAGCGAGGGGAGGGGGGGGAAGCAGGGAAGGCAAGCTGACCCGGGCGCCGTCATGGGGGGGAGAGGGGGCGCCAGCAGGCCTGACGAGAGAGGGGAGGAAGGGGGAGAAAATAGTCCGGGCACGGGCCTCCAGAATATGTGTGAAAAAAATTTGAAAATGACCTTTCGAAATTGTCATGAAAACTGAAAAACGCAATTTTCTTTGGTAAAAACGCAAATTTTCTATGTTAAAAACGCAATTCCCGGGCGCCAAATACCCTCGCTACGCCTCTGGTTATGATGATAGTCTGGTGGTCACTTTTAGTAAGCGTTGACCCGAGTTCGAGTTAAAGAATCGTATTGAAAGCATAAATAGCCCAATTTTCGTCTTCGTTCAATTATGAACTGATTGCGCAGTCCATAAAGTCAGCAGCTCGTGACTTTGAGTTGTCCACGAGTGTTTGTGGGTTCGAATCCCGCAATTATCAGCAATTTAAAAACTTCTTCTCATGTTTTTGCATCGATACGTAGCTGTGTAAAATGAAGTAAAGTAGAAGTTTTAAAACAAAGATTAATGTGCGCGACCCTTGGCTCTGAGGTAACGCGATGAGATTAACAATGGTCGTGCTCGATGTAAAACTCTTCCTCTGTTCGAATCCCGGGTCTAGAGAAAGGGGGACTGATACCCGGTAGTAGTTACCGGGCCCAAATTGGAGCTGAAGCGTAAGGGTTTTGCTTAACTACCTCCCCCATTCTATCTATAACCCCCTCTTCTCTCTATGGTGAAAATGCAATTTTTCTATGGTAAAAACGCAAATTGTCTTTATTTAAAACGTAAATTTTATTTGGTAAAAATGCAATTTTTTTAAGGTAAAAACGAGGACCATATATTCCCTCCTCCCTTTCCCCCGGGCCCGGCCCTGGCTCTCGGCGCCCCTGGGCGCCAGTGCCCTAATTAAAAAAATTGTTTATGATGAAAAAATAAAACATCCACTATTTTTAAGAAGAAAAATAGATTTATTTTTGTCTATCAAAAACTGCATGTATATCAGTGGCGGCTCGTCCATAGGCACTGCGGAACTGCAGCACCCCCAAAGAGAAAAGAAAAAAGAAAAATGAAACTAGA
>JAQGBW010006025.1:0-11135 GCA_034698625.1 Julus scanicus
TCGCAGCCATTCTTCCCGGGAGATAATCCACCTACAAACCGATCACTTACCGGGAGGTGTCCCAAAACGCGCCCATTGCTCAAGTATTAAACTCATCACTATAAAATGCAAGATGAGCCAAAAATAATAATAACGTGAAAGTTACGATTCATGATCATCAAAATTTGTTCAATAAAAGCTTGAATATTCATTAGAGGCAACAAAAGGTGAAACCAAAAACTTAATTATACGAATGATCATGCCAGCTAAATTAATTGATGCCAAATTGAAATCCACCGCCATATTTGAACTCGCAAATCCGCCACACTGGTAACCAACCTTATCTACAAACAGTATATTCAAACTAACTATATTTAATGTTTCAGTAAACAACATGTCTAAAAAAAATAAATATTAAGTAATTATGCTTAAATCCACTATATAATTTTTAAAAATTTCAGTAAACATTGATTATCTTGACCCAAAAAAAAGCAAGAATTTACAAGAATATTTATGAGTATCCGAAAAGCGAGTATTTCAATTTCGTCTGCTGTATCAGTGAGTTTTTCAAAATGGCTTTGCAGCTTTTGGTGAAGCGTTTAAACGCTTTTAAAATACGATTTTTAGCAGCGTTAGAATTCCCTTCTAGCTTCGATGGTAAGCTTTTTCATCAAGTCTTAAAAACTTTATAAATTTCACGTTATAATATGAATTAAGGTTATGTAACAACAGGGTTCAGCGAAGATTGCATTCTTCACACGTTGTTTCTACTAAAATAACTATTTAATTTAAATATTTAACACTATTACCAATTAAATAATGCACAATCTAGGGCTCAATAGGTTGAAAAAAAGCTCAAAAGTGTTTTAAAACAATATTAGCTTTCATGATAGAATCTACAGGAATATTGCACTTACTGCAGACAGACCACCCTCTACAAATCGTGAGGCTTGGGCCAAATAGCCCCAGTGGTCAAATAAGATTGTCAACTTCACAAGGGCTTGTTTTGGAATGATATCATCATCTATAGATGTCAGTGATGCCATGATGAATACGAGGAATATGGTATCCGACAAAGGCTGAGAAATTAAAATTTGGTCCTTTAATCTATCTCGCCCAACTGGGGGATAAATACTCAATAAATAAAATTTTAAGAAATATATCTAACCTACAAATATAAATTAAGAGGGTCTTATCTTAAACCGGCCCTTGTCTCTTGGATAGTAATACGACTTGACTACGTCTAAGACCTGCGATTGTTTTTCAATATCGTCAGGGATGCATCAAGTAAAAGTTTAATAAACTCATTTTGTTCGTAGGACCTAACCCACCGATGGCTCTGCTGGATACCCAAATGGACCTTCCCGACGTACCCCAGAAATCCATCCTTCCGAGTATTTCCGTTCTGAAAGACATAATTGGAAACGGAGTGATGTGGGCCGTGCCGAGGAACAGACGCACCATCGAACGCAGGTTGATCAGGAAGCTCGATAAAAGCAAGTGGACAAAACCTAAAAGGAACTTAATGATGTGCGTCATTTGCGGACATTACCACGAAATGCACACTATTTGCGGTGAGACGCGGTTCGACACCTTGCTCGGCTCTTTCAAACGCTAAATCTCTATAAAATTAACTCGGAATCTTTTCGTTTAGGCAACTGCTACAGTAAAGTCCGGGCAGAAACCAACCTGATGAGGGATACAATCCAAAAAGAACTGAAATTTGACGCAGTCGACAAAGAAGTCGTCGTGTTGTACGACAACGACGAAAGGCACGACGTAAACGACAAAGAGTATTGGAACGGAAAAAGGATTGTGGAAATGAATAAAGAAAGACCGAATTGGTTTCACCAAAATCTGAAATCCAGACCAATCGGCCCGGACACATCGACAGAAACGAGTTTACAATTAAACACGAAGAGCATTATTTCTCACGTTAAATAATAAAATTACTCCCAGCGTTTGATTGTAGAAAAGTTAGTTTTTTTTTCAATAAACATTATTAACTAATCTGTGACTATTACTGCCGTTAAATATTAGTGGTTCATGGTTATAAATTCAAATGGTTAGCAATCGATTTCATAGCGGACTCGGCCCACCTGGAAAGCGCTATTCGTTTTTTTAGATTGTTTGGTAATTTATAATAGATGTGAAGAGAGGAAGGAGCAAGGTCACGGCCAAATTTTAAGAGGAACTATAGTGGCATTTGTCTGGAAACAACTGTGGTAACCCGCTAAAATCGCCCGAGAATTGAACCCAGGTCTTCCGAACGAATGGTTGATAGCGTTACCACTACCCCACCTAGCTCGGTCATCTTCGAGAATGATATTTTTTACGGATGGGATAAGTTACCGATTAAATATACGAGAATAAATTAGGAGGATCCTGGTTCCCAGAATGCAATTGGTTCAAATGACCCGAGTTTATACCGAGGTCTTATGTAGATTGCTACACGTTAAAGACCCCCTCGAGAGGGGGTGAAGGTCCCCCTTGTAGGCTAAATTTTGCAGATAGGTGATGAAGGCTCATTTCCCGGCATTGGTGTTTAGGCCTCGTGTTGCATAAATAGGCCAACGTTAAAAATCAACAAAACAAACCAATCAGTTTGCTAAGCACAGTAGAATCTTTGTGCCGAGAAACAATTTAAAATAATTATAATACGTCGGGATACAATTTTTCGGCGTTAAATTTTTTTTATATTTTTACCGATTACATAAATAGGTGCAACACAATCAACACTACAAAAGCATCGATCTGCACTAATCAAAATTTTCAGATACGAGTTTATCAATAAATGTAATTATTTGTCATACTAGGGTTCCGCAGAAAAAATATTTAAAGCACCGGGTTCCGACACAGCTAGAATTTTGAAAACCGCTGTTCTAAGGCAAGGCGTATAAACGGGAAATGTACTCCGAAATTCAGGCCTCGTACGTTATTTGGTATGTTAGATTTTGAAAAACAAAGGGAGTTACTCTACGCAAAAGTAAAAATAAGGGTCTTATAGTCGACGATAAAAATCGTGTTAATAACACACTCAAGTTAAAAAATGTTGGATTAATCTTTCGTCCTTTAATACCAGAAAAAAAAGAGATACGCGAAAGCGAGCGTTACCTGGCGAGTTTCGTTTTAACTTTGTTTTTGCGTTGCGTCCGTTAACATTGAGCGTATCATATAATTTAGTATACCACCGTGTTTGAAGTAGGCGAGTTCCACTTCAGTATCGAAACGGAGAATGGCTTGGAAGGTTCGGCTTCCGTCCAACTGTCGAGTCGAAAAACCACGAGTGAGTGCCATTGCGCGATACGAGAACATGCGAGAGAAAAATGATGCGAGACACTCACCACGATATCGATCAACTGTCCTGGTTTCAGATTCTTCGGTAACACCAGAGTGTATCTTTCGCGGCCGGTCAGCTGTAGCGTGTCCGCATTTTCCACGTTTTTGTACTGCAGCGGCACGATACCCATTCCCACCAAGTTGCTGCGATGGATTCTTTCAAAACTTTCTGCCAGCACTGCCTTCACTCCCTAAAGACGTACGACAAAATTATAGGCGTTAGACGACAGAACCGTTAACGGTACATTTCGCAACGAAAGACGGACAAATCCGATTAAACAAGATTCAAAAATGTGCTCCATGAGGGAGGAATCATGAACGTTTACTTACCAAAAGAGCCGGTCCTTTTGCAGCCCAATCCCTCGACGATCCAGATCCGTAATCTTTGCCAGCGAGTATGACGAGAGGGATGTTCTCCTTTTTGTAACATTCGGCCGCGTCGTAAATATCCATCTGGGAGAAAAAAAAACCGCGAGCAATTTTGATTCGATCTTAACCACGAGCGAAAAAGTGTTACAAAATCATCGTCGGAACCAACCTCTTCTCCCGAAGGAACGTGAATGGTTTTCGGTCCGGCTTTGCTCATGAACTTGTTGACCAATCGGATGTTGGCGAAAGTGCCTCTGGCCATGACGGCGTCGTTACCTCTCCTCGCTCCGTATGAGTTATACTCTCTCGGAGACAATCTACGGACAACGAAAAACGGGGAATCTCAACTTACTGCGAAATACTTCATCCAAGTCCTCGATTTACGTAAACTCTCTCGAATGGACTCTGTTACTCACCCTCTGCCCAGCAAGTATCTGGCAGCGGGACTGTTTCTCGAAATGCTTCCTGCGGGAGAAATGTGGTCGGTCGTGATCGAATGTCCCAGATGAAGGAGGACGCACGCGTTTTCGATAGTTGGTATGTCCGGAATGTTACGATCCTAAAAAAACCCGGAGAAGCCAGAGTTATTTCTAGCATAATACCACTTTTTTTCCCCGGAAGTGTTATTGAAATAAATACTCACCATCCCTTGGAAAAATGGTGGCGACTTAATATAAGTGGATTTATCGTCCCACGGATACAAAATTGCATCTGGCGCTACCAAGCTATTCCAGTTTTTGTTACCGTACTATCGATAAAATGTGGAAAAAACAGACATAAGCAAAAAAACAATATAAAAAGCACCAAAATATTACCGCAGACTTTGAAAAGTAAAATCCAGCGTTACCTGAATCTTGGAATAAACTTCGCGAAACATGGCAGGAATGACGTGTTGCTTTTCTACCTCCTGAAATGATCATTGACAGTTTTAACACGATCGCTAACCAAGATAACTTTAGACAAATATTTGCTAGTATTTAAATTACCTGAATCTCCTCTCTGGAAGGCCAAATATCTCTCAGATAAACGTTGTTCCCATCTTTCGAGCAACCGATCGGCTCGTTCTCGAAATCGATTAATACGGTTCCGGCAAGCGCATAAGCTGAAACATTTTAAATCTAAATCTTTAAATCCAAAGTTCGAGAACGGAAGATATTCAAAGATCGTAACGAAGATTCTCGTTACCTATGACTAAAGGAGGAGAGGCCAAATAATTCGCTCTCGTGTTTGGATGCACTCTGCCTTCGAAATTCCGATTACCCGATAATACTCCGGAAACCACCAGATCACCCTGAAAAATTACCCAGAAAATGATTCATGCAACTTTAATTTTCTCCAGGAATCATGTACACTTATAATCAAGAAATAGATTACCTCTTCGATAGCCTGAACAACCGTATCTGGCAAGGGACCGCTATTTCCGATACACGTCATGCACCCATAGCCGACTACTTCAAAACTGCAATTAAAATTACGTTTGTCGTAAGACGATCAAATAGTTCCCGGTTAAAGTTTATCTGCCGAATCCGCTCACCCCAATTTCTGCAAATAAGGCGTCACTCCGGAAGCTTGGAGATAATACGTCACGACACCTACGACAACACGCGCAATTAGATATCAAGTATCAGAGTGATGAGCATAGATTAAGACGCAGAAAAATAAACTTACCGCTCCCTGGCGACAAGCTGGTCTTCACGTACGGTTGTACGGAAAGACCCAACTCTACTGCCTTTTTGGCGAGCAGACCTAAAAGTGATTGTTAAGGTTAGTATCGAAATTACGACAATAGGGCAAAACAATAATAAATAAATATAAAAATGCACATGTACCTGCGCCTAACATAACGGACGGGTTGCTGGTGTTGGTGCAACTGGTTATGGCGGCAATAACCACGGAGCCATGTTTCAAAGAATATGTTTTATCCACGTACGTAAAAGGCACAGAAGTGTTTATCTTTTCGGGTGCTAAACCGTAACCTTTGAACCCAACCTATAGATTAAAAAACAAACGAGAAATTAAATAACTACCAATTAACGATTTATTTCCACGCTTATCTGAAATAAACATCATTTTAAGTATTTAATAAATTGTTATCGATATACATCGTGATTAGTTGGTGGTCGCTAAGAAAAATTTTCTCAATTCATCATCTAAAGATGTTATGGCCCTCCAACTCACTCTGACGTAACATCCAATTTCAATAATAATAGTCCAATATTGTGTTCGATGAGTGTTGAACGAAACAATAAATAAATAAGAATTTCCCGTTAACACGTTGCTCAACTTTTGAACAACGAGTGAACCTGGTAACTATCCAAAGTTAGCGGGAAGTCATTTACGACTTTTCCGAATAACAATACTTGCCTTATTGCCGAGACATTCGGTGAAATCTTGCTTCATAACCGAAACTGCTACACGATCGTGCGGCCGTTTAGGTCCACTCACCGAACTAGTAACGGTACTCAAGTCCAAAGTTACGACCTAGAAGTTAAGCAGATGATAATTAAGAGCGATACTTTAAGAAAAAAAAAAACGCCCACAAAACAAAATCCGTTATACAAAAGCCATACTTGAGAGAAGCAAGGATCTTCGTTCTCGTCATTAAAATCCCTGAACATCTTTACTGCTTTCAAGTATTTTTCGATGGTATGAAGTTTTTTCTCCTCTCGACCAGTTTGCTTCAAATAATAAATGCTTTTATCGTCGACTGGAAAAAATCCAATCGTTGCTCCATATTCGGGAGCCATATTTGCGACCGTCGCTCTGTCCGCGATGGACAGCTGAGAAACTCCCGGTCCGTAAAACTCCACAAACTTTCCGACAACTCCGATTTGCCTTAAATGCTATAATGGAGAAAAATGAAACATTAATACGCAAGGCACGCGGATAAAACGTCTTCACTACTCACGAACTATTTCAAACTTATTTATGGTGAAAAACATTCATTATTAAAACACTGGCACTAACCTTCGTTATTGTGAGAACGACATCTGTGGATGTGACCAATGACGATAGCTCTCCTATTAATTTATAACCAACAACCTGAGGAAGAACCATGCTGATTGGCTGACCCAGCATCACAGCTTCTGCTTCGATACCTCCAACACCTGAATATATTCACACAAAAGTATAAATTGCGCATAACGCGATATTATGTTTAACTTACTACGTACAACATTGAAAGTTTAACAGATCGATAATTACCCCATCCGACGACTCCGAGCCCGTTGATCATCGTGGTGTGAGAATCCGTTCCGACCAAGCTGTCGGGATGTAAATATTCCTCGGAGTCGAACACGACTCTCGCCAAATATTCCAAGTTCACTTGGTGAACTATTCCCGAGCCCGGTGGTACTATAAGCATGTTCTTAAATGCATTCGCTCCCCACTGAAAAGTCAAAAAAGGAAAACTTTATTCGCTATATGCCTAAGAAACTTTGTTCGATATAAATCGGTAATGGAAATATTTTTTAAAAAATTCAAGATTTCATCGCATGCAAACCAGATTTGCCTCCAAAACCATAATGTTTATTCAACGCGTTACGAAAAAAAAAAAAAAATGCGTTCGCAACTGACCTTAAGAAAAAGAAATCTCTCTTTATTTCTTTCGAATTCCAACTCCTGATTTTTGTTTAAGGCATCAGAACTGAATTGAAGAAGATAAAACGAGAAAATAGCACAATGTTGAGAAAATGTTCGTAAACGTTAGGTAAAAGAAGATAGATAATTTTTCCTTTTTTAAGAAAACAGCGACACGTGGTCTTGTCACGATTTTTTCTTTTCTTGACACTACATCGAGGTAAATTAAACCGAAGTTGATAAATCAAGATAGGCAGCTTACAACACCCCATATCACAAAAAACAAAAAGAAGACAAGAAATAGCTGACAGAAAAAGAGCTGTTAAGCAATCGGTGTTATCCTAAATGCCAAAAACAAACCCTTACGGAAAATTAATGATGATAAACTAGAAAAAAAAACTAGTAATAACCTGATAAAACCCCGTAGTTTGGCAATTTTATTGGTAACCAAACACTAGTATGTATTTTTGCAAAACTGTTCACTTTTAGATGGGTACAAATTTTTAGAAAGCTCGCCAAGTTTTTTGATCTCCGATTAATATTTTTTCTAATCGAGAAAGTAGAGTAAAATTATAGTACAATTCATATACTTATATTTCACATATTTATACCATAGTTTGATAAGGAAATTATTCAGTTATCGGAGCATAACCGTTTAAGAAGGCCCTAGCCCACTGGTGCCATAAACGACTTCTTAACAGGGTCGCATACATTAACCAGAATCTGGTCTCCTTTCCAAAAGTTTAACGGTCCATTACGATTGTATCGCTTCGCATAAGAAGGTCCTAACCCTCAGGTCCCTGCAATGATTTCCTAATCGGGTTTTGTACTTGGGTCCATAAAACTTTAAAATTTAACTCGCACTAAAACCGTGGATTTGATTCTCTGCGGCAGTTTTTGGCATTTACGAACACACCGTGTGAGGCGGTTATAAGTTGTGGTGGACTAACCATTGGGACCTGAGTTGATGAAACGGACACACTGCAGTGTCCACGCTCGGAAGGCCGGCGCCGTAATGATATGCATTTGTCGGAAGCTTATGATGTAGTTGGCAGAGGTTAGGGGCAGAGGTTAGTGCCGTCGGGGCATCTGAGGCCCTTTTATTAGCGGCGAAGCTTAGTGCAGCCGAAGCGCAGCTCCCGTCTTGCTCTTCGATGGCGTGCGATTTACAAACTTTTTTGGAAGTCTGTGGACACTGGACAGTGCCGGAGCCCAGCCCATCCCCAACTCCGCTTCCTCGTACTTCACCACCACCGCCTGGATTGGGAGAGGGGTGGTATAGGCTGCCGGAATAAGGAAAACGACATAAGCAATAAGGGGCTCTAATCGTGATCGGCATGTTTACGTCATTTTGTGGCACATGGAACCGATGCAAAACATTACGTTAAACTGATTTGTGCGGCGTAAGCTTAACGAAAAGGGTGATTGGCGGAGTCTGGAATCGGGATTGCGAGAAAGCGTGACCTCGGTCTTGCGGAATACGGCTAATGTCCGTGAATCTGCTTACGCGGCATCACAGTCAATTCGGTACTATGACTCACGACTGTGAACTCGCCGCTAGTTTTCCAACTAATCTACAGGGTAGGGCAGAATAACCTCCATGATTTGGCGGGTGAATTGTGAAAAAACGGTAGAAGATAAAAAAAAGTTTTTATTTTCTAAAAGTACATACTACGCCATTTTGTTTCGTTATGTTTTAAAAATTATGTCGCTGAGGACACAGCGCACCAAACCGTCCCTTTAGGAATGTAAAGTAGACTTTGGTGAAGTTCTCGATGGATTTTCAGTTGCCCAGTAAGGAAAATTTTGTTTGTTTGTTGGCTGGCGGTTTGGTTAGCTAAACCGAACCGCCTGCTAAAGGCCCTCTGCGTCGCTACCACACTTTCTCCGTTTTTAAAAAATGTCTCAACAACAAAGCCTCGATGCTCACCCGACCACGGCATGGGGACTACTGAAAATGGCGTTTTTCCCCCACCTAACGGCATTTGTCCCACCCTTCTACCTAGTCTGTGCGGTCCCCAGTGATTTTTTGAATCTATGGAAGTCATTCGGCCCCACCCTGTACAACAAATCCATGTACGACCTCGCTTCTCGAGATCTTAACTTCCAGACGGCCAGACACCTCGTACAATGGCTCGAAAACAAATTCATCGGACTTGATACAACGAAGACTATACTCACGATCCAGAAAAGTCCACTTGTACGCTGTGATCTACCACGAGGTCAGAAGGGCAGATCGGATTGATTTTTTGAGGATCTCCTCCTAATGATTTCACCGCATCTCTCATGGCGGCAAAATCAACGACCGCCGGAACACCCGTGAAATCTTGTAGAAGAACTCTGGCGGGTTTGAACGGCACCTCGATGGCATCGTTCCTGCTCTGGATGTTTCCCCAGTCGAGAATGTTTTGGACGTCTTCCGGACGCACCAGAAAGTTATCGCAGCTCCTGACGGCAACTTCGAGCAAAACCCGTATGGAATAAGGAAGCTTTCCTGGAAGTAAAAAACAAGAGGTTAACATAGTTTACAAGTTGTCAAGACGTCGAAGGTTACGTGCGGTTCTTAAAAATGCTGACAGATCTAGAGTACGAATAGAAACATGATAATGACCGATGATGTGGAAATATAGCGCAAATGCTAATTAAACGCGCATTAATGATGCAAAGCCTGACAGATGGAAAAAAGGGAAAAACTCAAGTATTAAACATTGAAAAGTTGAGTAGGACAAACTTCGGGATGACTAATAATTTGACAACCATCGCTGCTGAAGTTTACACCCGACACCGAACAAAATGTATTTTTCTCTCATTTTTTTTTTCTCAATTACATAAGGAAGTATCACTTTTTTAATATTATAATTTATTCCCTGATGAACAGTTTAAATGATTTTTATTCACAATTAGTGTAAATAAGGTAGATTTTGAACCTTCCCACCAACTTCGGCGGCACACCAGTTAAAGTCTCATATTTCAGTTTTGCCGGAGTTTTCTATGAAATATATTATCACCGATGACTCAACTGCATGCGCCTTACGCAAAATTATACTCAGATAGAATTTGTAATAGATAATTGAATTTAAAATCAACATTTTTGACATTGACGTAGATTCAAACGTATAAATAAATTTGAAAACTCAGGATCAAGGACGGCGGGAGGCAACTTCATCACGCCATTTTGCCAATGATTCTATAGGTTAAATTGAAAATAATATCCACAATTATTTAATGACACCACTAACCGAGGATGTACGAGATAAGAGTAACAGCACAAAAATGTAGAGAGCAGAAAATTTATTAAAATTGAAGCGATGAAGAGCGACGGAGGAGAAAGTTTAACCACTTTTTATCAGATTATCTTCAACCTTGAACTTATCGCTGAAGATTTTGTTTGAGAAATAAACCCCCATTTCCATCAACAAATAAAATTAGATTACGCAACATTATCAAAGAACTGCCAAGAAATAATCTTACAATATTTCTGCATTAGTTTCGTGTTTTTCCTCGCAATAATTTCTTCCTGTTCGTAAATAACATAACAGTAACAATAATTTAGAAAAGCACCACGTCACGGTATTGAAATATTTGAAAGCTCCGCACGTTCGATCAATAGCATTAATTCATCTTCGTCACATAACGCGCGTTTGAAATTTGCAAACTTAGCAAAAACTATTTCTTTTACCAGATGCAAGATGAATCTGCACTATTTGATAATGATTTTGCAATTTAAAATAATGAAACATTTAGAATATCATTTATTTTTCTACTTTGGATCAAAACTGAAAGATATACTGAGTTTACATGAGCACTGAAAGTACTTTAATTTGAGATAAATAAACGTACCTTAAACCAAGTCTAAAAGTAGTTGCGTT
>JAQGBW010006026.1:0-11134 GCA_034698625.1 Julus scanicus
ATATACATGCTTAACCTTGTATGGATCATGTTTGGCCCTGTGTGGGTCATATTATATAAAAATATATAAAAAATATATAAAAGTATACCCCCAAAAAGAGAAAACTGCTGAAAATCATACAATTATTTAATTGTATAATAGCAAAACCTATATATCGTACTTTTTTGTTAACAATTTGTAAGACAGTTTTTTAATTGGATCCTTAATTGTTATTCCTTTCATCGCATTTTTGTATCCTATTTTCTTGTGAGCAGCATATCGATCATCTTATATAAGACGCTGTATGTATATATATATATATATGTTAGTTGTGCATATATATATATATGTGTATATAACCAATCCGTATCTAAATCTGTCTCAATTACACAAGCCACATGCTTGGTGGTTTCCTCCCAAATCTCCCCCACTCGGTTTCTAATGGGAGCGTGTCGCCAGAATAATTAACGATCGATGCCAATGTTTTCCAATTAAAATCCTAGTCGAGCAAATTAACTGCATGATGCGAATGTTTCTGGAATTACATTAGCGTTCAAAACAATTTAACAAAACGACATTTTATATTTTTAATCTGAATTTTGTGAGCTTTTTTTCCCCCCGAACACACAATCCGTGTCAGATTTCGAAAATTTCATTAGTGCTTTTATTTATCAAATTGACCATTTAATGGATTAGGAATATCGAGCATTATCAAGTGTTATTATAATTTAAAATGGCAAAGATTAGAGTTGTGGATTTCTGGGTGAAAACAACTGTATAATTCACTAAATACTATATACGAGGGGGAATCGAAAAGTAACTCGCAACAATATTTTTTGGTGGATAATTATGTAGTAGGCGAAAATAAGAAAATATACTGCACATATGACACGTTGCACGTTGCCACATACTTATGGAAGAATTTTCTTAATTTATTAAAATCTCAACTTTCAGAATGAAAAACTACAATAAATATTAAAGAAAGATGGCGAGATCTACAAAGATTACATTCGTGTAGTTGTGGGAACAGAAAGAACTATTGCAAGGTAGGACATAGGGCCTTTCGCTTTCAGGGATTTGTGATAATCTCCTACACATTTGAACGTTTTTATGTTATGCTATGTTATTTTGACGTCACTAGCAGACGACTTCGACACGCATAAGGAAACATAAGGCAACCTAAAAGAATAGAAACAGTTTCTATTCCGACCAATGGGAAGAGAGATGAAAAAAGCAGAGTCGATTTTTAATAAATGGAATTCTTTATTAAAAAGCGTCGTGTAAGAAGTAGTGAGTTACACTTTGAACACAAGTAGAAAAAGATAAAATTTTATACAAAATAAACCTCATATAGCAGATGCCGAGTGCAGAATAGCACAGAAAGAGCAAGAGGGCAAGAATGCAGAGAAATATCCTGAAATAGGCGGCGCTGCAAGCTTATGTCAGAAAAAAGTCAACATAGAAATGTGTAGGGTGTTGCCGTAACATAGCGAAACATATAGGCAACATAATGTAACGAAACGTTCAAAAGTGTAGGGGCCTTTAGCTTCAGGGGTTTGACCACTACGTCAGCCAGATGGCCATGCCTCTGTAGTTGTTGGACACCATGACGTCATAATGTCCTGTGAGGGAGCTAGAGCCGCCTCACCTCTGCATAGTTGTCTGCTCATTCTCTGGGATCCTACCTCGAAAAGGGTAGCTGAACTGAAGAGAACTGAGCATAAAGCATATCCTTTGTGACAGACCCTCCTGTAGGAGGCGTTGCAGTAGTGAGAGATTTCTCTTCACTTCAGCTTTGTTTTGCCTTCTAATATCCTCCTGCAGGAAACGGCGCCTCCTTGTAGAGACGCGAGTTAGGGGCCACCACGTGGGGCAAGGCTTGTCGAGGCTGCGCCGCCAACACACACTGCTATCGTAATCAGTACTATTACTCATGAGTACCATAATAAAATCATATATGGAAAATGACATACGTAGGTTATTTCCAATATTAACAAACCAACCCTCGTACGATTACTGTGATACGATTATCTTATGCGCTTTGTTGTTCATTTTCTTAAAAAACCAGTATAACTTAAATAAAAGAAACACTTAAGGAATAGGATTTCAATTTATCCTACGTGTCTGTCTACTGCTTAAAATACGGCAACTTTTGTTCGATATTTATGCATCGGTACATTTTGTATGTATGTTATTCGCTGTAATTTCGCAACAAACGATACGGTTCTTGTACATCGACAAGTTGAAGGTATAATACGTCCGCTTGCACACAACATGAATATATTATGGAGTTGGCAGTAGAAATAAAATCATAAAAAAATGTGGAACATAGGAAGAATTTAATTTCACTAAAGTTGTAGATTTAGAGAAAAAAAAAATATCCAAATTACTTCGCTTAAGGCGGGGCGAAAGCCTAATACCTGGCATGTATTTTTTTTAAACATATGTGGGCAAAGTAATACGACTATGCACAATAAAAAAATTGCATTATGATCAACCATATTAAATAAACCAAATAGAGCAATTTTTTCAAAAAAATACAAAGTAGCTTTTTTTAAAAAATGTTTTTCAAAACGTGTGTAGTTCATTATTTTGATTTCAGGGGGCAGCAATTTTCTTATTATTAATTAGTGAAAGCATAATTTTTTTTTTTTTTTTTTTTTTGGCTTTTTAATATTCAGATAACAGCTTTTCTACATGGTAGTTCATACTCTATTTAATATTAAATTTCAGAAATATATTGTAAAATCTGTGTTTTCTTTAGAAAAATGTATTTTAAAAAATACATGGCAGGTATAGGATTTGGATTTGGCTTGTACACCGCCTTAAAAGGAGGTATTCTTGAATTTGTTGAAATAACAGCAATAAATGGAATACATAAAACAGTGAACATCTCGCTTATAAAATATGACAACAAAATAATAAAATATTGAAATCGTATGAAAACTGTCAGCATCATGATGAGATTAAAATCAGAACTTATTTACATGTATTTATTACTTTTTTAAAGAAAGTTACCTAGAAAATAATCTAGAACTTAATGCAGATTTTTTATTTTGTGGAGAAAATCAAAATAATTTAACATGAAATTTATGTTTTCTAGGTTTGTTATTTTTATGGATTGTATGGTTTTGTCAAGGGTCTTATATAGGGTCCCAGAAATTCCTTCAATATTGACCTCTTCCCTAACCCCTAATTTCTTGACCTTGAAAGAAAATTCCAACATAAAACTGGTGTTCAACACACAAGTATAATTCCTGACTTTCTCAAGGTTTTAAAAATTCAAGTACATTTGGGACTTGGGACACATCTTCTGGTGCAGGGCTCCCCTTCACTGACCTTTAAACTCAATTAAGCAGAAAAAAAACTTTCATGGATCAGCTCACAACTTTCATCATCTTGGGCGATTTCAGCGCATATTTTCCAGATATATTTGCCAATAACACTATAAATGGACCATCCTGTATAAACATCAGCCTAAAGGGTAGCTGAAATCAATAGCATGATCAAAGTGAATAAAAAACAGGTGGCATTTCCTAACTAATCAAATATATCAAGTTACTGGTAATCCCTACAAATGGAATGCCCACATCAGCAAACTGATATGCACTTTATGTGAAGCAACCCACACTTAAGTTTCCAATCTATAATCTAAAGAAAGGATGATATGTAACTTCCTAAGTGCTAGTTGGTTACCTTTGTGGAACTTGGAAGTTTTCAGGATGAAAGGCACAAAAACTGTTAAACAATTAATCCATGAGATAATTAATTAAAACTAGTAAGTAATAAATGTCGAATCTCACATGTACGATACATGCACCTCAGTTGCGATAATTTGTGAGGAAACAATGTGGTCATCACTAATTACCTCAATTGATGTGTGCACATAAAAAACCTGTTTTTTTTGCCCATTAACGTTTTATTGCCCTGTGGCTGTAATGTACTGGCTTTTGGCGTTTTTCTTTGTATAGTTCGTTTTTTGGCTTCAAGAAATAATAACCAAGTTTATCTACACTGTGACATTTTTTGGATAATGCAAATTTTACCACAAAGTTTATAATAATTTAGTTTTAGAAATTAAGTGATTCTAACAAAGTCTACAGTAGTATAAGTGCCAGTACATTTTGCGGGACTTTTGTCAGTGATTACAAAGACTGTGTGGATTTTTGCAGTAGAGTTCACAAAACTAGGAGTGAACCTTTTTGCCAGTTAGGGATTTGGACACTCAACAGCCTTTGTTTTAAATTATGTTGTGACTCCTTTCAAACGGAGGGCCAGACTTTGGCCAATGCACGTTAACTCTGTGATATGCCGGAGGGACAGTTCTCTTTTCCCCTCATGGTCTGGCATGTAGCTTCCTATGTGCACATGCACACAACAGACAATGCGCTTTGCGGCTTAAACTGTGAAATGCAAAGCTCTATAGCTTAATTGCAGGGTGGCACACCAGTGCTTATTGATCCAATTTTGGATCCTCTGTTTGAAAGGAGTAAAAACATTCTTCTATTCTTCACAAAGATTTTTTGTTTTTTATTTGATATCTCTATGGGGGTGCTGCGCAGTTCCGCAGTGCCCATGGACGAGCCGCCACTGCTCGACTTTAACTTTAGGCTTAAGCATGTACACCATATTTGTAATCAAGTTGGTAGCAGAAATGCCCATCATGGATCATAAGAATCTCAAACATCCAGGAAGCACTAAACTACAACGGACAGCAGAAATATCCAACACATCGATGCGATAAAATAAAACTAATGTACAACAACGAGTTCATCCACCATTATCAATAACTCCTGCTGTTTTGGCGCCAATGTGATTGCTTCAGGTCATTAAATATCATGGAAAAATTAATGTATTGTCCAAAGAAGTCCACATTAAGCTTTGTAATAGAGGTCATCGTGCTTACAATTGTATAAACATTAATATTCTTTTAATATCAGTTTCTCTGCTGATGTTCACTTTAGCTTTATTGACGTCAGAGTCGATTGTAAATAAGCAAAGCAAATCTAATGTCTCAATTTTATTAAAAAAATAAACTTTTAGTGGCTGAATGTGCTAATTGAAAGATAAACATGCATCAGGAGCTACCCATGTATAATTAAGTTGGAAAATTTTACTTTTCATTACCATAAAATGTGGTACTTGGTGAAGTAACTTTGATCCAGTCATCGTTTTGCCCAGTTCGAATGCCTTAAGCCTGTTTCAAGGGGAGCAGAGAGTATGGGAGACCGGGGCACAGTGGTACAACATCTTTATAAAATTAGGTTTTGTTTCAGCAAACCAATGCTTTTGATTTTTAAAGAAGCTGTATGCAGAACTCTTTCATTAACCAAAATTTCTGCGATCTGACACAAGTTCAGAAGAAAATATTTGCAGCTAAAATTTTTTGTTCTTGAAAAGTAATTATTCAACTCGCAAGTGGATTTTAATTGTAGGTGTAATTATAAAACATTAGTAATGCTGCGATATACCATTGACGAGTGTATATATCCAGCTATAATTTCAAAATAAAGTTTATGTTAATTAGCCACGTGGTCAGCTGTAAAGCCCAATTCAAATCAAATTGGTTATACGGGGTACAGTGGACCACAACATTATGGGGGTACAGTCGGACATGTCTCAGCATACCCCAATTAATGTTTTTTGAGAAATATTTTCATATTTTCTCATTAATCATAACTTTAAATAAAAACCATGTTTAAATTTATGTTTTAAAGAAAAAATGGTTCACAATCCCAGAAAAAAACACATTTGGACAAGTAAGCTGTGGAAATATGAAAACTGCTGTAATTACGGTTAATTTTAATCGTTTTTGTAATTTATACTTGATTCTATGTCACCTACTTAGTTTCGTGACGTAATTATTAAACACTTTTTCAGAATCCAAAAAATATACCAAAAACTGACCCAAAGTATTCAATTTTTTTGGAATCTCAGTACTATATTGTTTTGTTATCCACATTTGAATAGTACTATAGGAGCTAGAACGACAGGAAGTGAAGCGAACAATGGCGTCAAACCTTTATCGATTTTATGTAAATGGGTGATGGTCATCCTGAGAGTAGGCAAACAATAACAACACTGAGAGTTACACGAATCTCGCAGGATTTAGATCTGGATAATGGGATTGAAAAACACTCAAATACTCAATGAATAGCAAACGTTTGTTTTGCAAGAATATTGAAACTGCATGCGTTACAGAGGGTTGTCCATACATTAAATGGCTTCGATGGATTCGAGGAAATATTTAGTAGAATCCTAGGAAGTGTAGGGAAAACAATACCACTGAAAACAGGTTTACAGTATGCATGGGACCGTACAGATTTGCATACTTTGCATATACTACTACACCACAATGTTTACCCCTTTTCAAAAGTGTTGGTTTATCAGCGCACACACACACATATTTGAAAAAAAATATATTTTCACAACAAAAAAGAGAAAATCCTTTAAAAAAGAAGCCACTTCTTTAGAAATTGAGTCATCTTGAATTTATAGAAAATAAACATTTACATTCAATTGTATATGTCCAAGTTAAAAAAATGTAAATGTAAAAAATAAACTTAAAAACATTTAAGCGGATTGTAAGAATTGTAATAACACTGTAAATATTAGGGGAGAGTGGGTAGGAATGGGCCATTTTTCACCTTTTTATTTTTTAAATTATTTACAAACCATAAATTTGACAAATTGCACAGTGTTAAAAATATTTTCTTACAGCTAAAATAAGAAAAATAATTGAAATAAAACTACTCTCCATAGTGCCCCATGTCTCCTGCGTGCAGGAGGATTAGGACACTGTTTTTAAAACGATAATACAAAGGAATATACCACACTAAATAAATTTTTTTTATTCATTTGCAATAATAAGAACACGCTTTACCTTTATGTAGGATTTAATTACGAAAACTAACGAACTATTGAAAATTAACTAACATCGATGCAAAATATGTAGATGTGTAGTTTTGATCTTCCTCCACACAGAAAAGGCTGGGGAAACTTCAGAATGACATCAACTTTTATAACCATTTTTATGACTCATGTATCTGTAAAATTTGAAATTCACGGTATTCTCCTTTTTTCGCAAAAAAATACATTTCAGCATCTTCGAGTTCATACACACATTATTTTTCTTGGCAAATCTCACCAACACAAAATCACCAGCTTCAACATCAAACACAAAAAGAACTGTTTTGCACGTGCTTAAGATTCCTCCTGCACGTGCTAAAGTTCTAAAAGCAAAAATGCATTAAATTCCAGCAACAGGAAATGACCTATTTCTCTTCCTGCACTGTTATGTCCCAATCCTCCAAGCACTAAGTATTTGTCATAAACACACCGTAAGATTAAAAGGACCTGGCAGATTGGTGCGAAACATCTAATGACGTCATAACCATCCTAACTGCTATTAATGTACTAAATTTGAAAACGTATCCACGATAAACGATACTTTTAGAAGAGTTTAATATTTGAAGTAAAAACGTACTTTTTGGTTGTGAAATCACACTTTTCCTTCCCATATTCTTGTGTTTCACCAGAATGCCACTATTTTACACACAAAAATGTGGGAACATAAGTGCCATGCAGACACACGAGTGTCAAAGTTTTTATACACTTTCAAATTTTTAATTATTGGCAATATCCCATTCCTCATGCCTCCCATTCCTACCCACTCTCCCCTATAGATATTCCATGCATATATCAATATTATTAATTTGCAATTATGTAATTTACTGGATGGTACAATTATATAGGGTGATAACATGTTTGAATTTATGTCATTTTTCTACTAGAGGCGCCCATAAACTTCTGATAATGTCACTTCTGAATAAAAAACACGTAGACATGTATAGTAACATGTATGTTAGAAAGAGGCCCCTCCAAACTCCGGACTTAACTTTCTCTAACAAATTCCATTACCATATATTATTCACGTCTATATACTAATTTAGAACACCTGTCACTTAAGATACAGAACAACTTTAATAAGACAACACGTTTACATATAATCCAGTTTTCAATTATTTAATTATTGCTTACATTACTTTTAGTGACATCAGTCACTTTAAGTTAAGAATCGCGAGAAATCTTTTATTAACTTCATGATCGTGTGAACGTCCTTTGCAAATATAAATTATTCGCTAACTTAGGATCTTTCCATATAGCGATTCCTTCAAACACCTGCCTGTTAACTTACTTTTTCTTAAATCCTATTACCATCTATTATTCATGTCAGGAAACCTTTCTGCATAAATACATGTAAATTGTGCGAACGCCTAGCTGCTTCTTATCATACAGTCCAACTTTTGATGCGACAAGAAGTTGTGCATAGACTTAAGACGTTTCTTTTCCAATGATTGCGTCGTAAATAAGTAACAAGTGGTCGTTATTTTCCAACGCCATTTCGTTTTAAACGAATGCAATTTCGAAGATTTATAAAAAATTCAAAAAACATTTTTGAAAATGTAACCATTCTTTTACCCCTCAATTGCCTTTTGTTTCATGTCATACAGAAGCAATTGGGTTTCATCGCATTTGGCATACTAAAACGAGCTGTTTTATTAGCAGAATTTAATCAAAAATTAAAGATAAAAAAATAAATGGCAATGAAAAGAGCGAGCTTTCTATACTATGTAAACAGTTTAGATTTTATTGTTCTCACGTTAATATCAAGATAATGGCATCATTGAAATCCAAGAATCTAAGCTTCCCTGCAATGCACATAAACTTCTCTGGAATGCACATTAGCTTCCCTTCAACCACATAAGCTTTCCTGCACTGCACATAAGCTTCCGTGTATTGCACATAAGCTTCCTTGTAGTGCACATAAGCTTCCTTTCAACCACATAAGCTTCCCTGCACTGCACATAAGCTTCCCTGTAGTGCACATAAGCTTCCCTGCACTGCACATAAGCTTTCTTTCAATAACATACGCTTCCTTGTAGTGCACATTTGCTTCCCTGCACTGCACATAAGCTTCTCTGTAGTGCACATAAGCTTCCCTGCACTGGAAATAAGCTTCCTTTCAACCACATAAGCTTCCCTGCACTACACATAAGCTTCCCTGTAGTGCACATAAGCATCCCTGCACTGCACATAAGCTTCCCTGCACTGCACATAAACTTCCCTGGAATGCACATAAGCTTCCCTGCAATGCACATAAGCCTTCCTGCACTGTACATAGGCTTCCATGCACTGTACATAAGCTTCCCTGTAATGCACATAAGCTTCCCTGCATTGCACATAAGCAGGGATATAACACAAAAGCTTCCCTGCACTGCACATAAGCTTCCCTGCACTGCACATAAACTTTCCTGTACTGCACATAAGCTTCCCTGCACAGCACATAAGCTTCCCTGCATTGTACATAAGCTTACCTGCACTGCACAAAAGCTTACCTGCACTGCACATAAACTTCCCTACATTGCACCCTCTTTTCTCCTTTCCCATGCACGCTAATGTCTTAAAAGTCAACTTTAAAATAAGGTATAAAGAAAATGTGCACAAAATATGTTTGCCAAGTTCATATTTCATATTGTCATGCAGGACAAATGTCTTTAAACATTCTTCTAAATAAAGTTGTGAATAGAATAGAGTTGTATCTTTCTTAATTATAACTAAAAGCAACAAACAATTGTGGTGCGTATACGAGACAGTTGTTGCAGTCAAAGAACATGTCTGTAATGAAATTGCAAACTGGCGAGTGGACTGTTCAAGCTTGAAATTTTGCTTTTGTGATGGCTTACTGCTTCGATGTAGTCGTTGTTGTTGTTTCTAAGAAATAACTTATCCGAAAACATCGCTTATTCGAAACACCGTGACATATTCGTAACGAAATTTAAGTTTTCATCTCTGAAGCGTAAAAAATGAGTCTAAACTGTACTCACCCATAACATGGATGTAGTATTATATGATGAGAATTCTGACAGCGTTTCTTATTACCAGGAAATAAGATGTTTTTTTTCTTAACCACTTTTCTATTTTCTTCAGTTCCTAAAATGGCCCTTTTTCAAAAGTATCCAATTCATGTTATTATCTCCATTATTGAATGCATCGAAAGATTTATTTGCAATATCGTGTTCTGTACAATTTTATATAACATTTGCAAATTATTATATAAAACTTGTTATATTTAACAATATAACTTTAATCATTTTTTTTTGCTTGCCGCGACTTGCCGGAAATTAGTAAAAAATTTTGTTATCTTTTTACTTTTTATTTTGTCATGAATATATTTTTGAAAAAGGAGTTGCGCTAATAATGAATATGGTGAATATATCCTATTTTAAGAAATTTGAGTTCAAACTTAGACTAGCTATTTCTCTGAAAACAAAAATCTTGAACAATAACATGTTTATTCAATTTTTGCTTTATACAACACCTACACTTTGATTAAAAAATTTAATTGTGCCCTAGGTAGAAAAATTCTATGGAATATAATACAGGGTGTACCAAAAGTTAGTGCTAAATTGGAAGGGTTTGTAGCTGGTGGTATGATGAGTATAAATGTTAAATAAACATGTGGGCACAAATGTCTCCTTAAACGTTCGGCGACAATGCAGACATGCACCATGAACAGCTCAGTGTCTGAGCAACTTTCTAAACACCAAAATGAAACACGTTAGTTTTAATGGAACCTCGCACACTACCAACTTTTTAATCCAGGCAAATATAAAATTAAAAACTCGTTTCATTCTGCGGGTGATTAAATAGTTGCGACTTACAGGTGCCAGCGTATACACTGTAAACGGAAAAGGTACACATGTCGAGCTTTGGAAGTATACATGTATTGTAATAAAATAGGTACCCTATGGGTACATAAATAAATAACATTGCATATATACCCCTTACATTTGTACCTTATAGTGTACCCCTGGGTACATGTTGAAGTAGCGCTGGTACCCATGACATGTAAACCTTTCAGTGTCTCTCAGGGTACATCTGTATGTAACATTTGTTCCAGTATTTGTGTTCCTGTAAAGAAAATTTGGAACACTTCGTTGTAACAATATGGAAACACCTCATGTGCTCAATTATGTTCCCTGAAAGTGTTTTCGACAAATTTTATGCTGTAACACCCCATATGAAAAACTTTCTGCAGAATTCTGCATACTCTGCATAAAATTTTATGCAGAAATTGCATAAAATTCTACAC
>JAQGBW010006027.1:0-11134 GCA_034698625.1 Julus scanicus
CTACTTTTAGACTTGGTTTAAAGTACGTTTATTTATCTCAAATTAAAGTACTTTCAGTGCTCATGTAAACGCAGTAATATTTGGTTTAAAATATACTCGAATTTTGATCTCCTGATTGGCTCGTTTTGGCCCTTCTTTGGAGAATCATCTCGCTTTTAGTAATTTAAAATTTCCGTCAAAAGTGCTAAAAAAATCGTCCAAAATTTGCTTATAGTAATTACATAATATAACGGAAAAGAATACATTTTTTTAAAAATTTTGCGGTGAGCCTGTGTTAACGTCAAGTTATCGGGTTTGGCATTCTATAAATATCATGGATGCAACCGTATTGGGCGATTCTTGACACGATAAAGATCGTCCATACAGTAAATTTTGTTATACATATCAATAATATAACTTGCAAAATGTTCAAGAATTTTTTGAGGAATAACATGTACAAACTTGCACTGTCCTTAAACCATCCTGGCAATACCATTGCAACGAGACAACGACAGCCAAGATGACCTATCATCTGCTTTTGCATGGTGCTTCTGCATCAGATAAACCAAAGTTGTAACATATTACAAATGTTCACATTCCTGTCAACACATTAACATTCGAACTTAAATAACACGTTAAATATGATACATAATAGGTAATTATGATGTACGTATATGGTATACTTGTGTGCAATATTATATGCTTAATAATAAATAATAATATACCTATCAACTGTATTATATCCATTGAATGACTACACTTCAGTGCAAAATAATCGACTCACTTGCATGAATCAAGTAAAAATGTTTTTCTAAGCAACCAAATGTCCGATTTAAATCTGGAAAAATATGTTTTGTAGACAATCTATCCCTCTTTATAATTCGCCTAATTTTCATAAAATTCCTCATGCATCCTTGAGGCAAAAAATGTTGAACTTAAAGCAACCAGAATTTTCATCATTTATGCCATATATGTATGCATCGTTGTACCCCTGTGGCTGTGTTTCTGAATGCAATTTGATTATCAGAGAGCACATATCCAGACATAGTGTTAATTAACAGTTTCTCGATAAAATGACCACTCCACCAGAAGTAGCCGCACAAGTTGCAGGTTATTCTCCGGAGAAATTCAGCAGAAATCCTTTTCACACTAGGCGAATTACAAACAAGAATCAATTGTCTACGAAACACATTTTTCCGATTTTAAATCGGACATTTGGTTGCTGAGAAAAACCACATTTTTACTTGATTCATGCAGGTGAGTCGATTTTTTTGCAATCAAGTGTACATTACAGTCAGTCTGTATACAGTCCATGTACTGTATATCTGTATACGGTATAGCTAGATAACGGCCATATCGCTAGAAACGTTGAACTTATACAGTACATGGCCAAACCTAGGCATTCATGACAGTACAACAAGCTTCTATGGCCAGATACATGCATCATGTATACTGTATATCTAGATGTGCAAATTTAGGACCTAGCCACATATGCAGCGACAGTTTTAGACCTTGTTTAGTGTGCCATGAGTTGAAAAACACTAATGTATAGATGGAGATACTTTAGGAATGCAATGATCACCTGGCTGCCAAATCTTCCTATCAGAAGCGGTAGCAAACCCTATTAAAAGATACGAAGTTGAACCGGTTTGGGAAATGGTTACTCGTTCATTGAGAGATAGCGACTATAGCGAGCAAAAAAAAATATGTAAAAAACCGGCCATAAAAACTGAAACGGAAGTGCGCTGACCATGACCAAGAGAGCGTGACAGGTAGGTGGAGTTTTCCCACACTCGGTGAGTGGCTGCGTACCAGAAGAATGTGGCACGTGGATCTCGTATGCCAGCCAACAGGTAGAGACACGCTTGCGTGCGCATGCCGGCCATCCAGGGGGTGGGGGAAGAAGGGGGGGAAAGGAAGGCGGCACTAGCGGCACCTATTGACTTTTTTGCCTGTCCCGCAGGGGCCACGATTCATGCCTGGTAAAAAGAGGCATCAGCAGCGCCCCCTTGTGGCCTCCGGTGCGCCGACCTCTGATTGGTCGCCGCCGGGAGGGCTGCACGCGCGAGCAAAACGCTTGCACGTGCATACCACACCTCGCCAGTGGGCAGCCGAAACTGGGAACTAAATCGGTACCTGTTACAGTCGCTACCTACGTCTGCCGAGCGAGTGCACTCGCGTGGCCGGTCCGTGCACACGCACACTCCTGCTTAGCAAACCTACACGAGAGGCGCGAGTGGCTAACTTACCAAAAAAACCATATCATTGCTAGGCAATATTGGATATCGGAAAAGTGACCCTTCCATTATTGGAATTTTTTTTATACGTTTGCGGAGGTACCGATGATAAAAATGCCAGCTGAAAAAGTTACCAAAAGCGAAAATAGGCGGGTAAGTGAAGTTTCATTTTGACTAAATGGGTTTTTTTTAAAATAAAAAATTAGAATATACAAAAATATTTTACTATGTACAAGTTGGGTTTCACCCATGTAATTCAAATAATTTTAAATCGACGGCAAAATATGGTTGTAAAATTGTATGGAAAAAACTACAAGAACTTCATTGTGGATTTCATAAAGAGAAAAGTAACATATGTTGTATGCTGATGTTATTTAATTTTTTTGCTTCACAGAGTAACAAACCCTTGATGGAAAAAAGACGTCGAGCACGAATTAATCAAAGCTTATCAGAATTGAAAAATTTAATCTTGGACGCAATTAAGAAAGATGTAAGTAAATTAATTTACGGCATTACGCATGTTTACTGATTAAACTAGTAATTACGTCGCAGATTTTTGTTTTAACAACCGCTTTCCTTCATTCACGTTTTAGTCTTCCCGAAATTCCAAATTGGAAAAAGCTGATATATTGGAAATGGCCGTAAAACATTTGCAGAATTTACAAAAGCAGCAAAAAGCCAATAACGGTAAGCAATATACTCGTATTTATTCATTTATTTAATCAAGCAACACAAGTATTAATTTTTAAAGATACTGCAAAGACTCGACAGTTTGAATTTTTAATTATTTATCTTGTTAAAACACATTAAATTGCTTATAATGTATATAGGCCTACTGCATGCTTTATGATCTATTGAGTATAACTGTAACTTTATAGTGCAACTGAAGATTATATAGAAAATATAATATATGCCCATACTCTTACAATTGTTTCTCTTTGACTAAATTATATACATTATTTTTTTTAAAAAAAAGAAAAATATATTAATTGCAATTGTTGCATATATTTTATCGTATAGAGTGCACCATAGACCTTAATAACAAGTTGAACACGAATAGCTAATTACAGATTTCCTTCTCCACAGTGGCCTCTACTTCAGATTCCAATCTTGGTAACAAATACAGAGCCGGGTTTAACGAGTGCGCCACAGAAGTTACACGTTTTCTGGACAAGATGGAGGGTTTGGACACATCTGTTCGCGGACGCTTGATCAACCACTTGTTCAACTGTTTGAACGACTTGTGCTCGGAATCCAACAGCAGAATTTCAACGACCACGAGCAACGAAGAGCCCTCCAGTAACAGTGAGCCTTGCAGTCCTGCTGAAACAAGGAGCATGGCATCTCCAGACATAATAACTAAGAACGACGATCGCCGATCACCTTTGACAACAGGACTATCTTGCGGTGTGATTTCGACCACGCAGCCCATCCAAGTTCACATCCCCACGTCTTCAATTCCCCTCACCTTAGTGCCTCAGTTAAGGACTTCTGCCGGTCAAGGCGACAGGCCCCTAGCAGACAATGTAACAACCTCGGAAAGGGCGACCACGATCGTCCACGGTCTTCAATTGATTCCGACGAGGCTGTCGAATGGTGAAATAGCATTTGTACTGGACAATCAATCGATAAGGACATCAGAAGCCCTTACGGCAGCAGGTCATTCCTTGACCGTCGTCACCAATGCATCAGCGCCAGTGGCCGCTTCCAGGGTGTCTTCCACCAGCCATTCTGTGTCTTCTTCAGTGGGATCACCACCTACGTTTCCCATGGAGATAGGAGATGGGGAGGAGGCCGGACTTCCAACCAGAGCTTCCCACTCGAATGCATCTCAGAACGTACTTAGACGGTTAAGTGAACATTGCAAAACGTCTCGGGTCCATCCTCCGAATTTACATGGTCCTTTACAGATCAAGGAAGAAAATGTTTGGAGACCTTGGTGATGATTAAAGTGTTGGCAAAATGTAATGCACAACTTGTAATTTGTATATAACGCTGATACCCTTGTACCTAATTTTACAATCTTGCTTTATGTTATAAACTTTCGACGCTCTAAGGCAGCGGTCGGGGAACTTTTTTAACCATTACCCCAAAATATTTTTGCGTAAGTCGATATTTACCTCCCCCCCATTCTGAAAAGAAAACAATCAATGCACAATCATTTGTAAATTTTAAATAAACATTATTTATTGAATTAATTAACATTTACATATTTATAAAAAAGTTACATGAAAATAGTAAGTTTATGAAATAGCAATTTAAATATTAGAAAAATTTCCCATTACCCAAAAAAATTTCATTTTTACCCCATTTGAGGTAATTTACCCCGGTTCCCCGACCGCTGCTCTAAGGGGGTGAAATTAATATAAATAACGTCACAAATTACATTTTGAGTACCTTAAAAAGAGAGTTACTGTATTCCCATTAAGTTTTCAGTTTAAATAATCCAATGAAAAAAAATCCATATGTTTATAAACAGTATTTTTATGAACTCAAATAGAGAGGAGACAGACAACCAATGACGACAATAGAGTGACCAAATATTGGAAGATCACTGCAGTCTCGATTGCCATTGATAGTAACAAGTCGAGTTAGTACATAGTATTATGTAGGTTTTTATTTTGACTTGCAAAGCATTCCATTTATTTGTTGTAGTAAATGGTATACCAGTATCTAACTTTTCATTCTTTTCGTGTAAAAAAGTGATAGCATTAATTCAGTCTTATGCAAAAGGACATACTGAGCTATAGAAAAACAAATATCAAACAATAGGTACCTTTCCACAAACGTGTTTCATGATATAAATTAATATACTTTTTTTAATGCACAAGAAATCGTGGACGTTGCTAAATAATCTCAATAAAAAAGCAAAAACCAAATAAAGTATTCAAAGGTTTGTCTTATAGGTTTCCCATACTTTATGTAATTTTTAACAACTATATAGTTACATGAAACTTGTAGATGGAAGATAAGACGATAATTCAGTATTTAAAAAGATATTATGCAAAGTGCCTATATGCCTTTTTTATTGTGATATGCCGTTTCCATGAATTTTCTTTGACGTCTCCTATTTGTAAATGATTACACATTTTATAATTAAGTGAATTAAACATTATACTTTCTAATTGTGTTAAAGTTTACATTTATTGCATATTACTTGTAGAAGTGTCTTGTTTGTGTGGCAATGACTGTCTTCATGTAAGTTAGTCCACTATTTCAATTAGAACATATGTACTAGAATCATAATAGACACGGGCTTAAGTTTGATCATTCGAGTCCTAAGTGGTACCTGTAAAGTTAAGTCATAAACAACTCAACTAAGTACAACCGACTGTTTTCTTGGTAAATGACAACGTAAATTTACTATAAGCCATAGTATTTTTCCAAAACAGAAAGGTGTTTTAATGAGTCTGAACCCAAGTATGTTATTATACTGAGTTATATATCACCTGTCCCGAATGCCCAAAACGAAAGTGTGTCGGTCAGAGTTCACTCCACTCTACAACAGGTAGATCGACTTGAACTGTGCAAGATTCTAGGAAGTTCAAAGGAGGTTATCTCCCAAAATAGACTTAGCAACTTTGGGGCAACGTCCCAAATGAGACTTCAAGACCCTGAGGGATTCAGTAGGGGAGGTCAGTTGACCTGGCTGATGGTCAGCGTGAAGCCAGGAGCTGATGGACTTTTATCACGCTGTTAGGAGTGTCAAGTTATTTCAACGTATTTCCCATTCTACTGATTTAGGTCTGTCCACCACAAACAGTGCGTTTCATATTTCACGGATTTGTCTGAGCTAGATCTGATCTAAAAAAAAGCTCATAAGAAATGCCCAGCATCGAACAGTCAGATCTCATGTGGAGGGGAAAGTGAAGAAAAGTTGGACCATTGATACAAAAATTAAAGCGAAACTGAACTCCTTTTATAAGGAAAATTGCGTTTCTGCATGGGTGATACTTTTGTTAAGGCTGTGTGTGTGTGGGCAAACACAATATATTTCGCTATTGTTATCCTACTCTGCACCAAGAATCCCATTTGCATGCGCAAGAACACGCGGAATTCAAACGAATACTCTCATTTCGCAGCTATCGTTTTGGCGCCATCTAGTGGAGCTTATCAGAAACCACTTAGTTCAAGTTACAACTTAATTGCTGCTGAAGTCATGGAATAAAGTATTATTTCGGATAATAGTTAAGGGAGCTTAAAATAACTTATTACATTTGACATGCATTATCTGCCATTGTATGAAAAATAGTATAATGGATTGTATACTTTATGTGCAATTTCATCAAAGATATATCTAATTTAATTAATAAGAAATATATATACAGGACTAAAGTGATCACTTACAGACCTGGGAACATTTTTATGTCATGTGATGCCTCGATGCATCACATGGCGCCAGTATTGATAAATCGGCCAGACGAAAAGTTAAGTAATTCTCTTACCGATAGTCAAATACTTTTGAAACAATTATAAAAACTTAACAAGCCATTATGTCAAATAATGGTTTGTAATGGTACTTACATAAAGTTATGCGAATTACACATGACGCAATGTAATAACTAGGAGAAAAATTGGAAATATCAAAAATTGTAGTCCGATTAATGAGGACCACCTAACACCTTACTTTTATCAAAGTCTGCAGGTACAAACAAAGTAACATACATGCATAAACAGACAACATTGAATGCTAAAATTGCAAAGCCTTAATTACAGCCTTTCTCTATATGCAAAATTATGCATATTTGCCAAAATAAGGCTAAAGTTGGTAATAAACTGTTTAAATTGATCTGAAAAGATTTTGAACACTTTCACTGTCATAGAATCCAAAGTTGAATAGCAAGAGTGACGGCTGTCATCCTGTGGGGTCTTCCTCAGATGTCTCATCGTTTTTAATTCCCTATTTGTGTCCCCCGTATGTACAAAATTTCCTATTCTCAGCCCCGTCTCTAGGAGGCTACAATACTCGCCCCAAACGCAAACCCGGGCTAAGAATGTTTTTTTAAAAACATTTAGTACAATTGTCCAGGTTAGCCCTCCACCTCATAAAGAAACTGCAAAGAAAGCTATCCCACTAAAGGAGTAAAAAGATGGGGAAGCGAGAATGAAAATACGATCTCAGAGGGGTGAAGATAGACTGCTTAAATTAACAATTTTGTCTTTTTCAATCATATAATCTTTTGAAGGGTTTTCTCCTGAGTTTTCAAGAAAGGATCAAAATGGAGAGATAAGAATGACAGGCAGCGCCAAAAATATAATACAGGAATATTGAACGTTGAATACAATCATTTGAAATGGAAAGCTTTAAATTTGACCGTGGGGGGCCCACTAGCAACAACAAATTGAATCCAAAAGGGCATTCGGCAGCTGAAAAAATAACAATTTAGTTGAACAATTCGTATACACATTTCCAATTTGTTGAAGCCAGGTTCACGTCTTTCCGAAAGAATTTGTAAACTTACTTTCTTAAGGCATACAAATGACCCCCAACAAATCCACTTAAACCTAAAAGTGCAACCACTTCGATTTTTATAGACATGAATTTGTAACTTTTATACTACAAAGATACCTCCAAAAGTTAGCTCTCAGTGCCTACAAGCCAATTTTGCAATCATCTCAGATATATTCAGATAGTAATTATGACATAAATATCAAGATTAAAGAATTTATCATTCATTGAATAAGATGACTACAATTTAAATTTTGAGTGAGTAATTAAAATTGTTGGTACAAGTGTAGATCATTAATGAAAATTGAAAGCTATGTCTTATTTCATGGCCTACATCAAGCAATATTAGGATTATGTACAACCCAATCTCAGAATTATAGAATAGACCTGTATAGAAACGGTTAAAAAACCCTATATACCTAATGATTTTGTAAATACATAGAATATGAAATGTTTAAAATAAATCAACTTCCTTCTTGCTACATAAACCAAACTTTACTGTTTATCAGCAATCAGAACTTGCAAGTTGTTATAAGGTTGCATCCAAACATTAGAATAGTAGCCAGATAGGCGAATCATTCAATTCAACACATGCCAATCACAATATTTTTTTCTACAAATTTAACATTCTTTCTGTGGCACCAATAGCCCAGAGAACATGCAATCAAGATGATTTCAGTTCAATTTGTCTATTCAATTTGTGTCTGACACATGTAGAGGAAAACAAACATGATTTTCACCACAGCATATACAATATCATAGACACATGCCACACCTGGTAAGCTGCAGGGTGTCTACTGCAACGAGTACTAGATTCTGGACCTAGGTTCTTTAAAAAAAAAACTGTTGGTCACTTAGATGCCAAAACATTGGTCATGGACTAATGATTTTACTTGTCGTGATTTTCATATCGCGGATTAGTAAAAATGCAAGAAGTTTGATGAGCCACACTTGTATGGTCAGTGTGTAAATAAGGGCTTATCATGTAGGTGGCCCCCATGGACTCTGGTCAAAAAAGGACCGTAATAAAAGGACTTATGATTCAGCATTTCTTCATCCCTACTTACATGTGAACGACCCCCTAAGTTGAAAATTGTTAAAAACACATTGATATAATTTTGTCCATTATCCTTACGTATGCATGGCGTTCATGTTTCACCTTGTCTGAGAAGTAAATGGGCTAAAAGCAATTTGCTTTCAAGCCCTTTTCAAATCCCCATTTTAAAGGAAAAGTACAGAAAATGCTTACGTTTGCAACGTGCGCCTCCCACCACGGTACATGGTACAAGGACCACAAAAAACGACGACCGAAATTACAGCTTTTTTATTCAACTTAAATAAGCAGTAAGAAGATAAACTTTTTTAAAAGAATAATTTAAATTTTTACCATGCACACTAATGTGTAAACAAGGTCTAAACATTTTGCACTGTCATGGCAGGGGGAATAGGAAAACCTGGTGGGATTTCGCAAGATTTCAATTAAACCTTCAAGCCGAATAACAAAAGACATGCAAAATCCTTCTTTTAGAAAAGCAGAAATGTATGATCGAAAACCATAATTGCATGTTGTGACTTTGTGAGACTGGATTTATTCAATTTTTGAAATATTGGGGACTTAAAAGAATTCAAACCGTTTAGAAACTTGGAAGAATTTAGACACCATGAACCGTTGTTCTAATTCATATTATAAACTCCCTGACCTGTTTTCACCAATGCAATGTAGTATTCGCGACTTTGCACCATATTTGAACTACGTTTTTCTTTCTTATGTATATACATGTAAATTTTATAGTAAGATTTTTCATCAACTATGAGCCTAGTGCCAGAAGGTGGCGCTGGACACATGGCGCATTTTTTCGATTGTTATCACCTATCTTGAAATTAATATTCAAGTTAACACATTTCTCAAGCAATTTGATTAGTCATTTTTTATGTATAGGATTGAGTGTTTTTCAAGCAACTTTAAAGCTTAAAAACTTTAAAAACTCGCCGCGTTATTACCAATAAACTTGAACAGGTGGGCGGCCTTTAAGACAAATCTTTATGCAATTTCATCGACATGAAAGAAAGTTTCTCCAAGAAAAGCTATACAAAAACTGTTTTGTGTGAAATTTTAATTACGAATAAGAAAAGCTACTTTCAGATTAAAGATCTACCGCCACTATACGCCTTGCAATTTTTCTGATAAATAATTAATTCCACAGATTAAAATTCTGCACCTTTTATTCATGGTTTTACATTGTTGCGATCCCCTCTGTCCTTCTATTGACGAAAATTTCAATGCTTAGGAAATTTTAGTAAAATAACAACTGAAAAACAACGTCAAAAAGGTAATTCACGATTTATATATACTGGGGCTAGCTGCACCAAGCTTTGCATGATTGGCATATAATTTTTATATTAAAATGGTTTCAGTGCCTGCAAAAAACCAAGAAAAAACCCCCAAAACAATCAAATCAAATCTGGGTCAATAATTCATGATCATATTAATCAAAATGTTTCGATTTACTATTCTATACTTTTTTAACTTCTGTTAAAAAAAAAAGCATTGGTAGTGACCTTCTTTATGTTATTATCATTATTATTATTTTTTTTTTCAAAGGACACGTAATTACAATGGAGAAATTGGAGCAAAGTTTCATTCGCTTATTCAAAAAAAAATCCGTATTTTGAATGATTTTCCTTGTATAGATTTAGTTGTCATATAATGTCACTATTGAATAGACGAACGAAGTTTCAATCTTTTAATTTTGAATCATTTTCAAGTCCGCCTCCCCAACTTGCCTTTTACTCCATTGGGCGGAGTCCGTGACCGTTATTACCATTTGGACCCCCTCTTAAATCCATGCAAAACTCACTAAACCGGACCCAAGGGGCCAAGGTGGACCCACTTACAGTATACACTTCCTTCTGAACCCTAGACCGACCATTACTTAAATCCGTCTCGCACCCCTAACTCATTTTCGAACATAAAAATCATTGAAGTTTCCGCAGTGTAACCTAAACAACAACAATTAAAGGTTATTTCACAGTTATACGAAGCATACAACATCCCACAAAACACTTACTACAATTTGAATTCCTATTCATCAAGCACTGATGATGATAAAACAAAGTATGGGTTAACACCAAAGTTAAGTTTTTAAATTTAAAATTCTTTGAACAATTTTCATATTGACAAATCCTCGTGGACATGAAGACAATATTCCATATAAAGGTTAGCAAATTCTTTACATTTAAAAGAAAATAATGTACATTTGCAACTATAACTGTCACTAAGGTACAGTACCTTGTACTTGACTTTCTTATGGGGAGTCCAGAATTGTGATAAAACAGACATTCTTGGATGTTTTTTGTTCAAATTGGGTGAGGGAAAAACGCTGTACCAACTAGTCTAAAGCCGGGTCTCCACCAAGACGTACATGTACGTATAAACACGTTTTTACAAACATATGCAAAAAAGTTTGCC
>JAQGBW010006028.1:0-11134 GCA_034698625.1 Julus scanicus
TATCATCGACGTCACTGCTTGGCTAGCAGCTTTCCTCGCCGCTCAGCTCGCAGCTTCAGTCTGTCCTTACCCTAAGTCAAATTTCTCATCATGAAGCCATGTTGTACATGGAAAATGCAATATATGTCCATACATGGCCCATATATCTGATATGCCCGTATAAAAATGGGAACAAGTGCCCTATCTGTAAGAGGCTATTCAAAAAGGACTTCCTCAAGACGGGGTAAGGGGCCATCTGGCATGTGGACAGGGGTAGGAGGTTAAAGCCATTATGAATGTCCGCTAATAAGGATATTTTTCACTTTTTGGATTTTCTGTTTAATTTAATTTTGAAGGTCAGTGAACGGAGAAATGGACACCGGGAAAAAATGTTCCCAGTCCTAAATGTACTTGAATTTTTAAAACCACAAAAAAGTCGGAAATTATGACTAAATTTGTGTTAAGCAAGAATTTTATGCTGGCATTTCTTCGAGGTCAGGAAATTTGCGTTAATCAGAATAATCTGGAAAACGTTGTGAAATTGGCATTGCCATGCAGGTCAGCCACAACAGTCAGACAAAAAAAAACCTAAGCTAACCTAACCTAACCTAATTTAACCAAACCCAAGAAAGCTATGTAAAATTAAGGTTAGGTTAGGATAGGCTAGGTTAAAATTTATTTTATGGGTCGAGATAACCGGAAAGTACCGGGGTTAGAATTGTTTGGGGTATATATATAGTTTGATGGATCAGCAAGTGCATCATATTGTTGTTTTTCACTTTAAAATGGTAATTGTTTTTTTTCAAATTAATAAACAAGTTTGAAAAATTTCCTCTATTTTGTACACGCTGCCAGCAGGTGGCAGCATGGGATAGGCAAGTTGTGAGTGCAAAAATTTAAATAATAATTTAATTTAAAAAAATCTACTATTTTAATATTAAAAAGGACACGAACATGACCTTGCTGATTTATAAAGCTATTTTAAACCATTTTTATTTTCATTTAATCTTTTTTTGTTTGACTGTAAGTGTCGTTGCAAATTTTCCCATTGAAAGGGATAGGGTTGTAATCCCCCTGAACAAATTCACGGAGGAAAAAACTTATTCCCTATTCGCTAACTAAGTGCTCAACTTTTCTAACAACAACAATTACGAAAGAAAATTCAATCTGGTAATAAACGCTTAAGGCCATTAACACGCTTAAGTTGTTCATAAGATTTTAATCAGCTGTTGTCATTGTCTTGCAGAAAATGATCTAATATCATTTCAGACGAGGTTCAATGAAACTGGGCTATTATCCTTACTTACGTCATGATGAAAATTGGTAATGTCCCGTGTTGTCGTCATAAGCTTAAGCCATCATATCATGTAAGCGATGGCAATGATTTTCATTTTTATCGTTAGCCTATTTCTGCAACACAAGGGCTAAACACTAACGCCAGGGGATGATCCTTCATCACATTCTGGAAATTGTGCTGATGAGGGCAGTGGCGGCTCGTGTAAAGGCAGGCGTACGTCACTTTATAACATTTAAAATAATGAGTCCTTTTTTCTATAATTCTTTCGAATTTAATTTATTATTAATCTATTGTTTAACTAATTTAATTTATTCTTTAGCCATCCCCAAGTTAATGAAAAAAGATTTTTAAAAAAATGTGTGGAACTGTGCGTTTCATAGTTGCTTCTGTAGTGAAAGCTGGCGAGCTTCACAGCATTACTCAGCAGGGTTACTTCGCAGCACCCCCACAATTTTTCTACAAGCCGCCACTGTATGAGGGATAGAGACTTCTATACACCCCTGTTGAGTGGTCGGCTAGGGAGCGCTAGTAATTTTTTACACTTTTGATCGCCCAGAACCTGTTGGTGGTTATGACAAACAGGTTTTTGGTGAAAGAGATCAAGCTGGCGCCTAAGATGAATCACAACTGTAAGTGTGTGATCAAACACTTGGTCCCATGTTGTATTTTTAGCCGCAAAAGTTTCCTCCCCTACCTAATAGCTCCGATTTGGTGCAAAAAGTGTCTGGAACAAATATTCGTGATGTCAAAGAGTTATAATACGCCGAATTCTGGCCACTTGGGATGAACTTGATCAAATGGTAATCGACTCGTCAATTGCCCAATTGCGCAAGCGCCTCCAGGCATGTGTTGCAGCAGATGTAGCACACTCTAAATACAAATTAAAATATCTGTTTTGTTTGTACGTTTGTTGCCTATATTTATGCAAAATTATATTTACTTTGATTAAAAAACAAAAAAAAATTACGAATTTATGAGAACATTTCTCCTATTTTGGTGGCCACCACTTGGTATGACACATTAGCATATGGCCATACATAATACATAATATTTCATATATATGCCTCTGAATAACGTTTATTCAAAGGAATTTCAATGAATTCCGGTTATTTGCGAATCTTTTATTTTAAATTTTAATGTTATTAAAAAATGATGATATTGCGAGGTATAATACCTTAAGTTCCTTGAGTCCTTGTTAACAATAGTTAGCATAGTAACAGCATTTTTTTTTCAACTTCGTACTATTCAGGCTTAATTTGTCAGTTAACATACAACAATGGCACTCAACATGGTCAATGCACTGAAAAATGCAGATATGGGAATTCCATCCTTTGATACTCAACTCCCTTAACAACTGCTTTGAAAACAACTTATAATCTGGTTACTTAACTTAAGCTTAAGCTATAAAGTAGCTGTTTTAATACGCGTTATTTATAATGCATATATTATGTTGACCTTGTCAGATCATGGAAAGTTATGGGAAACAACAGTAAATACGTACTTTAAGCCATTCAATGATTGTCATTTATTAATTTTATTTTAATCCAATCCTTTAGCGATTGTATATAAAGGTAGATCCAGACTTACCAGCCAAACACAAAAGCATCCTCTAAGACAGTCGAATCCTACTTTTTAGGCACTAATTACAAGAATACTTCAGATCTTATAGTACAGCCAAGAATAAACTGGACAAATTCGATATGAAAACTCTAACTATACCATTGGTGTTATGTTTGCTTGCCTTAGAAACTGTTCAAGTGCAAGGTTCCAAATGTGAAGATCCCTTTCGAATAAGAAATGGTTACATTCAAGGAATGGAGATGTTTGATATTAATCAGAAACCATTTTGTGGACACAAAGGAATCCAATATGCTAAATCGCCTGAGGGAGATTTGCGTTTTAAGGTAACTATTACTTAAATCATTTGGGCATTTAACTTAAGTTCTCGTCGAATTTGTAGAAATTATGAAAATGTACTATGTATGAGAATTTTTATTCCTCCAATTACCCGGCCCCTATCATGTGATATTTCAATCCTTTCGGTAAGGTATTATCTTGAATAGAAATTAATTTAGACACATTTAGAGCGCATTTTTCACTTTTACGAGATTTAATAAACAATTATGACATCATTTTTGAAGTATTATTATAAATTAGTTTTAAAATCAGACATGAAAATAAAAACAAGAATTTCTAGAATTAGAACAAATGTTTGACTTATGCTTGTTTTCACATGTGAAAAATAAAGGTTAGCATATGTAAGTTAATTCCATAAATTACTTTTAAAGGCCAACCAAATAAAATGGTGTTTTGTTTGTGATAAAAATATACATATGTTGATAAACAATTATAGTGGAACTTCGGTTTACGAACTTAATCCGTTCCTTGGCCCAGTTCGTGAACCGAAAAGTTCGTGATCAGAATCAATTTTTCTCATTGCCATTAATCCAAATCCAAATAATGCGTTCTTTGTCCTAGAAAAAATGTTTTAAACATGTTATGGCTTTATGTGTGGAAATAATACAGAAAGGAAATCGTTGGATTAGTTTTAAAAAGTGTTGTTTGTTAAGAATGAGCAAAAAAAAACTTTGCGCACCACGGTAAAAAATTATATTCCAGAGACCTAATATAAAGGCAGAAATTGAACCTTACTCCACATGGAATAAAAATTCAGAATGGTTTTTGTATAGTTTTGTTAAAGTGTAAAATTCTGCCTTAATTACATTTGTCCATAACCTTTGGATTGGTTGATTGACCACGCATCAAACTAATCTTGCCGAAAATTACTTGAATGAAATTTGCTTGCCCATGTTGCAATTTAAATAGCTCTGCATTATAACTTACTTTATACAATAACCCATATTAACCATATTAAATTTACACGACATTATACATATAATGCACGTGCTTTATGATCTCCGTGCGTACGTGTTCGCGTGAACTGAAGCATCGTTCGTAAACCGAGGTTTCACTGTATACAGCCTTATTATGTAAAACATCTCAATTTTCTTGCTTGTATATAGGATAATTGTACAACAAAATTTCCAGTTCCCATCTCATTTAACTAGACAACTTTCATGAAGCAGCAACTGGACAATTCCAGCACTGAAAAAAAATTGTTTAGGTAATTCAGCACATTTTTTTAAATAATTTTACAGTGTTAATTTCTTCTAGGCTCCGCAACCAATCGAAGATTGGCAGGGTGTTTTCAAAGCTAATGTCGACTCTGTGGCATGTCCACAATATGAAAGTTACGATGAAAACTGTTTAAAACTAAACGTCTATTCGCCAATGGTAAGAATTTAGTTTTGCTTAGTTTTATAATCTTTTTATTATTTTTTTTGTAATTTGCACGAGACATAAATATGTTTTATAATGCTTAAATAGAAATCAGTTGTTTCCATTTCAGAGAAACTCTCGAGTGCTCTAAATTGTAGTTCATAATATGAACCATGTTCGAATTTTGAGAGCAACTATTGAGAGTTAAACCAAAAATGTAAAAAATAACGCCCTGATGATGGTTTTCCCCGAATAGCAGAAGAGCATTGAGGCGATGTTTATGATTTTTGGAGCTAAGTTTGGTAAATTTTGTGTGACGAGTACTTCGCGTTGAGTTAATCTCACGTGAAAACGTACATTTAGGTAAAAACTCTAGTTAATTACAGTAATAAAAAGAAATATGTTGATACAAATTTGGACAAATATAGAGAATAATGAGAACCTGCTGTTGCTCACATATCACAAGGAGTATAAAATTTAAATTTCATTATTTTAATTTAATTTTCTAAATTAATGGAATCAATATTTTGCTGCAGATTGGATCCAATTATAAACCAAAACCTGTTTTATGCATGATTCATGGAGGTGCATTCAAAGGTGGTTCTGCCTCAGCAGACAGTTTCAACCCAAGCAGAATAATGGCAAGTGAGAGAGTAATATTGGTGACAATACAATATCGTCTAGGAGCCTTGGGTAAGGAATTATTATATAGGTTAAGGTAATTTAGTAAACTTAATATCAATCAGGTTGTGGTGGATTTATTTTGTACTTATTGTTTAAACTCTGTATCCCGACACCATTGATACTTAGGAGACCAGTTAGGATTTACATATATGGCCATACGCCTAACATTAAAATATGGAACTTGTTGTGTTAAAATAGATTTAAAAAATTGACAAATCATTTATAGTGTAATGCCAATATTTAAGACATACTAAGAATTAACATATTGAGAATGCTAGTGATATATTCCTGTGCTTTGCAACTTTATGGATTTCTAACATACAATGTACATGTATAGGGAAAACTGGGGAGCATTGAGACATTTTCGTCACATTCAATAAATGTCCTATTGAATTATAGCGAGAATATCTTTTACAACAGATTCTGTGTATATTTCAGTATGGGGGATTTCAACCCTATCCCTTTCAATGAGAAAATTTGCAAAAACACTAACAGTCAAACGAAAAAACGATTAAATATAAATAGAAATTGTTTAAAATAGCTTTATAAATCAGCAAGGTACTGATGGTGCCATTTTTCACGTTAAAATAGTAGATTTTTTTAAATTAAATTATTATTTGAATTTTTGCACTCAAAACTTATGTAATTGTCTATCTCATGCTACCACCTTCTGGCAGCGCGTGCAAAATAACGGACATTTTTTTTCAAACTTGTATATTAATTTTTTTAAAAATCTACTATTTTAAAGTAAAAAACAACAATATGAGGCACTTGCTGATCCATCAAGCCACCCCAAACAATTCTCACCCCCACCCAAACCTTTCTCATTCAACTGTGAGTATCTTCGCAAGCCAGACCCATTAAAAAGGATAGGATTGTGATCGCTCTTAAATAACTACGCAGAGCATGTCTGAGTGGCGGCAACTCTATGCTGCACAGGCCCTAGCCTCCCGTGACCTGGGGAAGCTCCACATCTCCTTTCATCTTCCCACCCTTGAATCTGCTCGCCTTCTGTATGAATCCTGCCAACCACACTTCCTCACGTCAAAATTCCTTACCGGTCATGGGTCGTTCAGGGCCCACCTGCACCGCTTCCACGTCGCTCCAAGTGCCATCTGCCCCTGTGGTTCTGGTGAACCACAAACTGCCCTCCATGTGCTTGCAGACTGTGCTGCATTCTGCACCGAGCGGCAACGCGGTGGTATGTTGGACCCTAGGGCTTATCCTCCTCAACCGTCCTTCACCATAGTACCCCCAAGCACCCCCAATAACCCTGCCTTCCTCCCTACCCTCTCTTATTACATCACCTCCTTCCAGCATCATGTTATTATTGTTATTGTCATTGTTTTTATGTTTCATTGCTGTCACTGTAAACCCCCATTGCTTCTCCCCATGCTCAATTAATTGTATCACCTACAGTGCACTGTAACGCCATATCCATAAGCGGCGCATTGCCCCCTTAAGGGGAATAAACATTCAGGAAAAAAAAAAAAAATAAATAACTACGCAATGTTGGGTTTTGAAAATATCAAAGGCTTTGCATGAACATAATACATATACCCTAATGCAAATGAGGTATTGAAGTTGTAATCTTTATGAACTTGTATGCCTCTTTATGATTGTCTTACAGGTTTTCTGAGCACGAACAATCCCGATGCTCCTGGAAACTATGGTCTTCTTGACCAACAACTAGCATTACAATGGATACACGATAACATTCACTATTTTGGAGGCGACCCAAAGAAAGTGACGATAGGAGGGGGTAGCGCTGGAGGAATATCGACTGGTTATCATCTGATCTCTAAAAAATCATTCGGTAATGCAAAAACGATTATTAGCTCTCATCTATCCTTTAACTGCTATTTTGTGCTTGCCATTATATCCACATTGTCATACTTTTAGATTTAAAACAAAATAGCAATCAGCCAAATTTTTTTCCAGATTGTAGACTACTGTCATATGAGCAATCAAGTTTTTTAGAATTTTTGCATTTGTTTCGAATTAGTTGCGAATTGCAAACTTCTGCAACTATATGACGTACTTTAAGCTAAGGAATGTTGTATGTTGTTTTGGCAATGACTTAAGCCTGCTAAGTTTGAAAATTGATGGGTTTTGCTTACATGGTTATACACATGGTTGAACGTGTGCTTGAAAATAAGCATAATAAGTTAAATGTGTACTTTTAAAAATTGAATTGAGGCTTGTTGGACAAATAACATAATAGTATTAGTTTCACACAGCTTGTTGAAGAGTTTGAATATGATATCCTTGTATTATTAGATTGACCATGCATGATCAATCCTTTCCCAAATTATTCCATGGCCATAACAACCTTTTGGAATTCTCAAATTGTTACAGTAACACAATTATGGAAATCCATACAATTCACGAACAGATCCCGTTAATTCTGCTGCTGGCAATATTGTTGTTTCATTTTCCATCAGGTTTCTATCGTGCAGCTTTGATATCGAGCGGATCGCCATTGTTGACTCATGTTATGACAAAAGACCCTCGTAGACATGCCAATTATTTGGGACAGGCGTTAAATTGCCCATCTGAAAACAGCACCATATTGGTGGAATGCCTTCGACGGAAACCAACACAAGACATCATCATGGGTAGCGATGCAGTTGTTGTAAGTGTTATGTTTTCTGTCAACTTCAATAATGTTTATAGGTAAAAAAAGACAGTTTGGTGGGTGTGCATCGTCATGATCATGCTTTATGTTAAAATCAAACTACATGTACATAATAGAAAGATGAAAATTTCATTTTCAAAGCGTCAGGAACTTTGGTGATTTTTAAAATACTTTTTGAATGTCACAAGAAGATAAAGTGGGTGTACTTTATGCAAGAAAAGGGCGCCATAACCCCCGTATGAATTAGCACATATTCAAGGGAGGGGCCCTATATATAAGTCTTAGAGGTTTTGAGGAAGAGGGGGTGGTCAGCGTCGTCATTGGCGTTGAATTAAATAATCTCGATTTCTTGGACTGTCCTTTTCAGATGTTATCCGGCAAGCAGCTTCCGTTCCAGCCAACGCAGGAGCCTAAAGAAATCTGCCAGTTCCTATGTGATTCTCCACTAAACCTTTTCGAAAGTGGTCAATTCAATCCCGTGCCCATTATGATAGGCACTACGTCAGACGAAACTGCTGGAGTTATTCTCGAATATGGCCCTCTGCAGAGTATCAAGGTTAGCACGCATTGTTATATAGGATATGAAACAAACTTTAATTTTAGTTCCAAAATTTTTAGTATGGTTATAAATATTTTAAAATTCTTTCCGGGAATGCAATAAATGTATAAAGGCTAGTTTGTTTGCTTTTTAATAAAAACAACTGCAGTATTTTACTTTCTATTAGTAGGGGTACTCAAAACAGACTCCATAATTTCGCACATGTCTTTTTAAGACATTTTAAGACAAACGTGGTCAGTTTGTATTGTCCGTACAAAAATAATGTGCAGAAAATGGCCAGAAAAATATCTCAGTGCATTTCCTGCAAAAACTATTATGCAGAAATTTGATACAATTCTGGCAATTTGTATTCCCAGAAAATAGTCTGAACAGCTTTCAACCAAATTTCTGCAGAATTAATTTTAAAGATGCTTTAAACTTGCAGAACTACTCCAAACTATAAAAAACTCTCTAAACTAAAAAACCCCTCTAATCTAACAAACCCCCTAAACAAATTAACCCCTCTAAACTGATAAATCCCTGTAATCTAATAAACCCCTCTAATGTAATAAACACTAATAATACACTAATATAATAAACCCTTCTAAAATAATAAACCCCTCTAACCTACAAAACCCCTCCAAATTGATAAACCCCTTTAATCTAATTAACCCCTCTAAACTAATAAACCCCTTTTAATCACATTCCCATCACATAATAGTTAATAAATATGAGCATTTATAATCTTAATGGTAATAAAGTGCCAGTATTAGCTAACCATTACTCCCTTTTCTAATGCTTCACTTCCATTTAGTACAGGTGGCCGATTAAGTAAAAGCGTTAGGCTGGTATTTGCAAGTTTCCGGGTTTGCTTCCATATGTTAACTATTTTTAAAAATATATTCTGCAGAAATGAGCATTATTGATTCTGTAGAATTCTGCAGAAATGACTCTTGCAGAATTAGACACCATAATTCTGAAACATGCTTTTCTTCAGAGATTTAGGACGCTGAATTCTGCAGAATTCTGAGAATCATTTTTTGTATGGGTGACCACATTTTTAAAATGCCGTCTTGTAATTGGTTTTGGACCTAATGCAAGGGGGCTTGGAGAAGTGCTAGAGACAAAAGGAGATTTTAACTGAAAGTTGCTCTTGCAGTCCAAATTGGCAGGCCTATGCAACCCGCATTTATGCCCATTTCACCAAAGACACTCAAATTGTGGACCTTGTCTGAGCTGCTTGAATCTCATGCACCATATGTAGGCCAAATGCAGATAGCCCAACTGCCAAGTTAAAAGTTTGTGGAGTAATCCCTATTAAAAGAGTCCTCTATGCCAGAGAATAATTAAATATAAATATCATGGAACATATTTCAAAATTTAAATTATCAAATTAGTTGTTTAGAAAATTTTAAAATTGTTGAATTTTTTCATCAACCCTGCCTGTTAGGACATATGTAATTGTAGGAGTACATAAGCTGAGAGTCTTTTGTGAGATATGCACAAATGCAGCTTGCGCAGGCCTGTCAATTAACCTCCTTTTTTCACTATTTCATTTGAACTGCCATTACAAAGCATACATTAAAGTTGTGTTCTCATTACAGGCTTTGCCGGTGGTGCCTGAGGCCACTATTTCATACATATTTAGTCAGCTCTTGCCACTAATGCTTAGTCAATATTCAGATTACACAACCAATTTGGATAGTCTTACAAGGGCTATGAGGCAACAATACAGCAAGAATGCCAATTACACTATTCCATGTCAGCTGCTCGATTCCCTAATAGACGTAAGTTATATTTGAATTGTAGCATTAATGAAATATCATCTCTATAGACTCAACTTTGAGTATGAATTTAGTAAGAGTTTATAGAAACCCATTCGGGACGGTTTATGTTTTTCTGAAGTTTTGAGACATTAGTTTTTGGTAAATGCCAGACTGATGTATTTTAAGCTAAATACCTATTTCTTCTACTAAGCGCAAACTTTATAATATAATTTAATAAAATAAAAAATCCAGTGTAAAAAATTATGTAGTCAGTAAGTCCTTCTATGTCTCATATATGATATTTCCATTTACTGAATGTAAAACTGAAAATATTTTAATGTGTATATCATGTTAAATTGCAAAGATATAGGTATGCGATATTCTAACAGCAATACAAATATTAGTCCAAACAATTAAGTAGAGTAAATATGTCTATGTAATTCTTTACTCTGTACTTTTTTGAAAATTGCAAAGGTTTGAAGAAGTTTACTTAAATTTGCCTTTCAGTTTGACTTCAAGCTGCTTGGTGCAGTAATGTTTATAAGAATTTTGTATGAATTTATTTTCACAGATGACTACAGATTTCGTTTACAGGGCAGGAACGGATAAATTAGTTAGGGTTCTGGCGGACAATAATCACCCAGCTTACCTTTATTCCTTTGATTTTCACGGCGATCTCAGCAAGCAAAGAAGTTGCAATGTTTCAAGTAGGTAACACTATAGCAAACACAATTGCAATTAATGTTTAACGGGGTTTGGAACCCTATCCTTTTCAATGGGTAAATTTGCAACGACACTTACCGTCAAACAAAAAGAGATTAAATAAAAATAAAAATTAGTTAAAATAGCTTGATAAATCAGCAAGGTCATCCGATTGTCGTTTTTTACTTTGAGATGGTAGATTTTTTTTAAATTAATAAAGAAGTTTGAAAAATGTCCGTTAATTTGCCCAC
>JAQGBW010006029.1:0-11134 GCA_034698625.1 Julus scanicus
AGACGCGTCTCACATTTGGCTGCCTTGAGCTCGTCTTGGCAATTTTTCCGTGCAGCTGTGGTATGCATCTGGGACTTTAGACGCAGCTCGGTCTCGAGCTCATGCAATTTGAGCAGCTGTGGTACGGGGGTAATAGCTTACGACCACAATTTCAAATGAATCATTGGAAAAATCATAGGATATTTGTATCTGATCTTAAACCAATTAAACCAATTTGTATCTGATCTTAAACCACTTAAACCAATTTAAAAATAGCTGTTGTGTGTTAAGGGGTGCCGAAAGCCAGGGCCGGGCCCGGGGGAAAGGGAGGAGGGCAAGGCCGTATACAGTCCTTGCCTAAATGTTAGAGGCACCCCAAATATACACGATATCTGGCAACACAATGTAGTTACAAAGGTAAGACTACAGCTATGAATTCATCATTGGGTTACTAAACACACGCAAATATCGTGGTGATTGCAATACCAGAATATTTTTATTGCAACATTTGCAAACAAGGGTCAGACAAACTGATAGAGGCATTACCGAAACATGAAATTGATATCTTGTTTAGTCACCTTTGGCTGCAATAACAGAAAATATACGATCTGGCATTGATTCATACAAAGATGTAACGTAAGATTTGGGTATTTTATCCCATTCTTCAGTAATCACTGCGGTCAGTTCTTGTGTGAAGGAAAACTGTCTACCGTCTTCATATGCATCACAAGAAAGCATCCCCAAAGGTTTTCTATTGGGTTTAAATCCATATATAGTGCTGGAGACTTGTAGTGACGAATTTCCTTATCACTTAAACCATTTAGTCACTTTTTTGACTGTGTGAATTGCAGTATTGTTCTGCTGGAACCCCATTTGGGTCCTGCTAGGGCACATCCATGATGAGGAAAATGCTTAGACAGTGTCTGTATGTAACTGTGCATTTTGTCGGCCCATTAAGAACTCGAGACCACTTAATTTCTTGCTTCCCATTGCTTCCCAAATCATCACCGAACCACCTCCGATTTGCTGTCATGAAAGGTACCTCTCCTCTGTCCAAAGATCATGGAAGTAGCATTGCCAGCCATCTGGACCATCCAGATTGACTCCAGATTGGACTTCCAACTCATATGTTGCCTTGCAAACTCCAAACGGCTCTCTTTATGCTGTTGTTTGAGGCCCGGTTTTCGGCACAGTTTCTTTCTCTCGAGGTGTGTAGTTTCTAAAAGAAAGTGCTGAACAGTACTGCAACTTGCTGTCACTCCTGTAGCATCTTTTATTTGTCCAGCTGTGGATCGGTCTTCACGTGGTGTGATGGCATGTTGACGTCCAGTAGACTTTCACATCATACAGTGCTGGATCCTTCACATAATGATCTATAATGGAGAGACTGCGGCCCAAGAGCTTGGAAATTTGTCTATTTGATTTCCCTTCACTGTTAAGTGCAGAGATTTGACCACGTTCAAACTCTGTTAGGCTAGGAGTCCACATTTCATCTTATAATGGCTTTGAAACCAAGATACTTCCAATGCCTCTATCATTTTGTCTGACCCTTATTTGCAAATGTTGCAATACAAGTATTCCTGGTTTCACATTCACCACAATATTTGAATGTGCGTTTAAAAACCCAATGATGAATTCATAGGTATAGTCTTAACTTTGCAACTACCCTGTGTTGCCAGATACCATGGAAAAATGGGGTGCCTCTATCATTTTGGCAAGGACACATTTTGGGAAGGGAGGTGGGGGAAGTATTGTCCACTGAGGTGACTGCTTGTCATGAGTCCGATGTTTCTTGGCACCTTCGCTTGAGAAGCGTAGGGGAGAACGAAGCGAACTAATAGTTTGCTACGTTTGGACTTATCGGAATTTGTCTTCGAAAGTTCAAACTTATGTGATAGGCCTTTCAAAGAAAACACGAGGTAAGAAGTCCTCGGAGAGTGATTGCATAGGTCTTACAACTGTAAGAGCCTAGTAAGTTTAAAGTTGCTGAATAAAAAGAGTAAAGATTTTTTCCAAGTCGTTTGGTTTTGGTTTCGAATCTAATTCTTTATTACAAGTCAGTGACAACTACATAGGCGCAAAACAAGAGCAGTGCTCTTGCTGCCAAGACAATTCAAAAAGTGTTTCTGTTTTTCTTCTCTCTGTCTTAACTAGGAAATGGAAGCCCTTTTAAGTTTTACTGTGGTCTCACGTGACAGAAGTCAAACACTAGTTTTTTAGTCGTGGAAATGAGTTATGGAGGTTGTTATAGCTTAAAATGTTTGGTGCCCTAATTAGCCCTATACTATGTAGGTGCGAGGCCGTTTGAGACCTTTAAAGTTCTAATCCCTATTGTTCGGGTCTTAGTACTTCATATTTGGAGCATACCTATATTGGTTTCCCCAAATGGGTACTTAATTATAATTCGGCGTCATTATGAGACTTAGGTCAAACTTAGTCTTATTTCAGACAATAGTTAGTGCTAGCGAAAGCTAGTGCTAATGAGAAAGTCTAATGTGGTACGCTTTATCACATTTTTACCTTTAAAAAATTGCGTTTTTAACATAGAATCATTGTGTTTTTACCATAGAATAATTGTGTTTTTACCATAGAATAATTGTGTTTTTACCATAGAATAATTGTGTTTTTACCATAGAATAATTGTGTTTTTACTATAGAATAATTGTGTTTTTACCATAGAATAATTGTGTTTTTACCATAGAATAATTGTGTTTTTACTATAGAATAATTGTGTTTTTATTATAGAATAATTGTGTTTTTACCATAGAATAATTGTGTTTTTACCATAGAATAATTGTGTTTTTACCATAGAAAAATGGTAGGAAATTTATTAAATTAAATGAATTTATTAAAGGATTAGAAAAAGAGGATTGGAAACATCAAAGGGTGCACCTAAATTGCAAACTTTGTTTAAAAAGTTTAATGGTCAACAGGAAATGAAAATGGCCATCTTGAAATAATAAGAAACCTACAAAAATTATTCATATTTATTCATAATGCAATCATATCACCAACTCTAACATTCACAAATTAAATTGATGAAAAACTGATTTCATTATTGCAAAAGGAGACAGGGAGGAAGAAAGGCATGTCCATCCCTGTCGGTGGCCAAAACCAGTCACCTGGACGGTCATCGAACCAAGATAGCCGACACAATGTGTCCAGATGACCACATTGACTTCTCCCCAAAAACTGGAGAGAAGTCCCTTTTCATCAATGAAATTAATTTGTTTTAATTATAACCTCTTATTTATTTCATTTTATTGCTTTTTTTTTCTTTATAGATTCTTTTCCAAAGGGATCTTATAGACGAGCCTTTCATCGTATTCGAGTGAGTGTTCATTAAACAATAAAATGTAAATATATTTAACTCTAATTAAAAACAATGTTAAAAATGAACAATTATTTCATTGTGTCGCAAAACATAAATTACAATACAACACATTCCACTCCAAAAAGCTTTGCCCTGCGGAATGCATCTACAGCACCTATGACCGGGAGCTGCTTGCAGCGTACACGGCCGACAAGCACTTCTGCCACATGGTCGAGGGACAGCCATTCACGATCTACACGGACCGCAAGCCACTCACATTTGCCTTCTCCATTCTGTCGGACCAATCCTTGCCACACAAACTCCAACACCTTGACTACCTGGGCCAGTTCACAACAGACATCAGGCACGTCAAGGGAGCCGACACGTCGCCGACGCACTCTCCCACACCTCAGTTGTCAACCCTTCCGCTAATGCCTTGACCAGCATGTCGGGGTGGCCACCAACAAACACAACTCAACCTGCCGCATCGGGCGGACCACCAGCGTTACTAAGCCTGGCATCCCAGGAGCTAACGCCCACAGCCTCGGCATCATCCCCTCCCTCGTCCACCACCGCACCGGTACTGGAAGCCGGCTGCATGACCTTAGACGAGCTCGCCCGCATCTGAGCGATCGCTGCGCCGTCTCCCGTCGACTTTTACCGCATAGCCACGGCTCAGGTGGCGGACAAGGAGCAGCAGGCCATCCTGTGTGACCCAACGTCCGTATCCCTGGACATCCTACCAATCCCGCTAGGCGGCGGCCTCCCTCTTCTCTGCGACGTCAGCCTGCAGGTTAATCGGCCATTCGTACCGCCTACCTTCCGCCGGCTGGTATTTGACAACCGCCCTCATGCTGGCAGACTGCCTAGCATGGTCACGCTCATGCATCTACTGCCCAAGGTCCAAAGTCTCGCGAAATTCCCATTTGACCATGGGTACCTTCTCGAAGCCTGCTCAATGGTTTGAACACATGCACATCACATCGTGGGCCGACTTCCGCCTTCCCGAGGATCCACTTACCTCCTCACCTGCATCGACCGGTTCACGTGATGGCCCGAGGCGTTTCTGATAGACTGCATCATGGCAGAAACAGCCGCCCGCACATTCGTCAATGGTTGGATCACCAATTTGGCGTGCCCAGCCGCATTACGTCCGACCAGTGCCGCTAACTCGAATTGGCACTGTTCGACTTCTTGGCAACCTTGCTCGGCGCGGAACGGATCCGCATGACCCCATACCACCCGGCAGAGAACGTTTTGATCAAGCACTTCCACCACCATCAGCTAAAGGCATTTCATCGAATGCCACGCCACCGAACAATGGGTCGACGTCTTGCCCCTCGTTCTACTAGGGGTCCGCACGGCCGTCAAGACCGACATGGGCCTCTTGACGGCCGAGATAATGTACTGCACGATTCTGCAGCTCCCAGTGGTTTTTCAAGCCGGGCACCACTACGGTGAACCCCATTGACTTCGCGGGTCAGCTCCGCCAACGTATTCGTGTCCCGTATTCGTGCGGACGGCACTCGCCATGGCCACCCACGTCTTCATGCACCAAAACACTATGCGCCATCCATAACAGCGTTCCTACGATGGGCCATACAAAGTCCTCAGCTGCCGGGACAAAACGTTCACCCTCCGGAATAGAGACAAGCAGGCAACAGTTGGGATCGACTGGTTGAAACCGGCCTTCCTCCAAAACAACGACCTCGCAAACACGACAAGTTCACCCTAGCACAACCCGTGCCGATGTCCCGAACACCGTACCTCACGGCCCCGCAGGGCCAGATAGCCCCCTTTGTTCCCCAGGACATGCCGCCTTCAACGTCCGCCCACCAGCCTCCTACCAGCCAGCCGCTTTTCGAGCACCTGCGGCCCGTCACGACACGATCAGGCCGCCGGGTCTGCTTCAATCAGGAGGACCCTTTGAGGTAGCAAATGTGAAAGATTAACATAGAGTCAGCATGTCTGTGTGTAAATGAATATTTTATGGGAACCAAGTCATATTAGGGTCCCATTTCCCTTTTCTTAATCTTTAACTAATAATTAAAATGTCGTTAAAGATTCACGGCGCCAATATAATTTTTGTCTTTTTGTTTCTTTCTAGGTCAGTAAATCCCAGCCGTTCGTTATATTTCTTTGGTGTTGCCACACATATGTAAAACCCATCTCGACGAAACCGTTCTGTATTGTAAAAGTTCATGAACAATTGGGTGAACACAACTTCTGAAGATATTCTGTGACTGTGATAACGCTCTAATTGTCAACCGACGATCAGTGTTAATTGCACCTTTCACAGCAGCAATATTGTTCACATTTGTTGACATTCGGGGTCTGCCAGAACGAGCATCATATGTAATTCACATTATGACACCCGTCAGAAGATTGCTGACACCACTTTGAAACTGCAACTCGCGATAGCGACTCATCTCCATATACACAAAACCAATTCCCTATGATTTCAGACACTTTCATTCTTTTTAACCACGAAAATCTGATTACACCTTGTTGCTATTGTTGGGTAAACACTAATGCGTGAGCAGTTATTTTGAACATTGCCACAGGAACATGTTCTGTGAGTGGTAATGGTGGACAATTTTTCATTTAAATATTCATCGTAATACAAAATTCGACTACTTTTTTCTTATTCTAACCTAACCTAACCTAACCCAACCCAACCCTACAATATATAACAGAAGTAGCAATGGGAAACAAAAATGACGTCGAATTGACATCATTTTTTGGTCATTTTTTTTCCAAAAACACGTCTTACGTCGAAAAAGACTTAATTTTTTGGACGAACTCGAAAAATGGCGAAAAAATGACGAACTCAAAATGCAGGGCCCTATACCTTTCGAAAATGCCTAGGGCTGGCCAAAAAAGGGCGCTAGCTTAAAGTATTCCTATTTAAGCTTAATTAAGCCTAAATAAGCTAACTTGAGCAGGGCCCTATAGCTTTCCAAAATGCCTAGGGCTGGCCAAAAAGGAGCGCTAGTGTAAATTATTGCTATCTAAGGTTAATTAAGCCTAAATAAGTTAACTCGAGCAGGCCCCTATAGCTTTCAAAAATGCATAGGGCCCACCATAAAGGGGCACCCTAGGCATTTTTCAAAGCTATAGTGCCCTGATCAATTAAGCTTAATTAGCTATTTAAATTTAATTAGCTTAAATTAAAGCTTGGGCCCCTGATCATTTCCTCAACCTAAATCAGCTAATTATATATGGCCTAATTTAGATTAAAGTGATTTATGGTTATTTTTATTGGAAAAATGGCAGAAATCCGCGTCTGTTTAACTGTCAATAATTGTGGCAACTAAAGTCAATTGTGCCTTATTCAGGCCATAATATCAAAGGAATGAAAAAAAAAGTCTTAAATATTTCCCTAACAGCATAGGCCTAAATATGGCTTGAAAATGTAGGTCACAACAATTTTAGCTTAAAATCTGCTGAAAGTGTCCATATTATATACGATTTAAGAGAATTAATGTTTTGGTAACGATGAACATTATGATTTGATTATTGCTAAAATATATTAATCTAACTAATTAAACAAGTTAGAAGAATATATTCTGTGAACGTCTTTTTGACCAAAAAAAAAATGACGTCTAAATGACGAACTTTGCTACCTGGGTAAATGCTTTGCGATGCACTGAACTTGCAATGAATTGTCAATTGTGAGGAAATGTCTGTGGACATCCAACTTCTCTTATCCTTATATTTTTTTTGAAATCTGATGCTATCAACATGCTGTATCACCCTTGTTTATTTGTTGCTATTTGTAATATTAATATATTATGCCTATTATGAATAAATAAGTTCGTTTGATCTGTAAAGTTTGCTCTCGTTAATTAATTACGACAATTTAAATCACTTGATAATGGAAGCTGCAAACATTTTGCTAATACGTTCCATATAAGAAATACACAAAGAAGAACACATGTTTAGGAATAACACCAATATTTTGTCTAAAGCATATATCAAAACTTAGATAGTAAAACAATATTTTTGTAGAAGAAAATTCATAATGTACAACATTAAAAATTTATAACAAATACTATAGTTGGGAGCCATTCCAAAATTATGTCACACCTAGGGGGTGGGTGGGGATGAATTGTGACTAAGGGGTGGGGGGAAGGTGTTTAAAAAGAGGCAAAAAAGTGTGACATAATTTATGGATCACCACTTATAATAAAAAAATATACGCGCACATTTTTAGGAAAAACGCACGAGTATTATAAAATGATTTACTAAATTAATATGTAAATAACATTTTATAATCAAATACATAAATAATTTCTCTCAATATCTAGTCTTAGTTATATTTTTACTTTATTTAGAGCACAAACTGCAATCTTTCGTTTAGATTGCAAGTTGTTGCAAACTGTCAATTAATCCCTTGCATTAACAAAAAACATTTAAAGAAGATATATCAACAAACTTCCAAAAACTGATATACATCCAGGGATGAATCATTTAATGGACGCCGCATGGACATGATGTAATATTGTATATTTAACTTAAGGCACCTTATGTTAAACGTGACAGCACTACGCACCTGCACTGCAGCATTGCCCAAAATATTCCAGAGTTTCTGGCAATGGTTGTAGAAGATGAATTTACAGTTAAAAAATTTCCTTGCGCAGTCCATATTACTGTAAAAATAAAATAAAATTAACTTAAAAACATTATAGTAAAAACTTGTACAATAAATACCTTGCTGTATAATGGTTGATATCTCAACAAACTTCGCCCACCGTTTCAACTTATATTCGTGAAAAGTAGCATGGGACATTCGAATACTTTAGAGGACCATAAATAATAATCAACCTATAAATTAGCCTCCTATTTTCTGTCAATCATTTAATTAACTCACCCCTAACGTGATGACTACATCAGTACTCAGTGACAACTACATTCTCACTGTTAAGCCAACACAAGCTTGCCTTGGGCAGGCCAGATCAAATGATTTAACAGGCCAGAGGCTCCCCATCCCTGATTAATATACAGGGTGTTTCAGCGCTATGTTTCCAAACGTTGTGGGCATGTAAGCCATACAAGCCATTTATGTTAATGTACCCATAGGCAGAAATGCCACGTTAAGGTGCTGGAGGCTGTACTAGCCATTCTCACAATAGCCATTGCATGCCGCATACCATGTTCATGTTTCATTTCAGACTGACAGCATGGAGCGCTATGCCTTTGCTGAGCTTGCAGATATGCATCTTATGTACGGAGGAGCATGTGGGAATGCAAGGCAAGCTGCGAGAATGTACCAGGAGAGGTTTCCTACATGGAGACACCCATGTCATGCCATGTTTGTTGCAATTGACCGGCGCCTGCGAAAACGTGGAACGCTTCAGATCAGGAGAGCTGATGGTGGTTCGAGGAGGTCCCGTGCCATGGCCACCACGGTCTCCTGATTTGACACCATAGGACTTCTTCTTGTAGGGCCATGTCAAGAGCCTTGCCTATGAAACACCTGTAAAGACAGTGGAAGACTTAATCGCCCAGATATCAGTTGCCTGCGAATTTGTGCAGCAAACCCCTGGCATTTTTTTGAGGGTTAGGCAGAACATTATCCGTCGGTGCACCGCATGCATTGAAGCTGGTGGCCGTCACTTTAAACAGCTGTTATGAATATCTGTGCTCTTGTTTCAATAAACAGAATAAACATTAGAAAGGGCTTGTACTTGCCAATCACAAATCAAAACACATCGGGCCCAAAATGGGACTGTATTGATCTTTGGTGGCCTCGAGCAACATAACCGGGCAATTCCGCATACATTAACATATAAATAGCTTGTACAGACTCATTCTACATGCCCACAACGTTTGGCAACATAGCGCTGAAACACTTTGTATACTCATGTTCTTTCACCCGCCTCCCTCCCCTTCCAAAAAATGTTTATCCTACCTGCTGCAGCTATACCAATCAGCACAGATCCCAAATACAATGACCATGTGTAAGGATGCAAGAATAGTGCAACATACAATCTAATAATGAAAACAAACTTTAAATACCAATCAAAATTATGTTATTAAAATATGGACGAATGTTGAAAAAACATCACTTTACTTACTGATAAAAACTATTAATAATAAAAATAACAATAATATGAAAAATGAAAAAAAAAATGTTAGGTGAACTAAACCTATCTAAGAAATTAGTGCTTCTTAACATTCAAAATGAGTAAAATAACGTAAAAACCAACTAATCTTTTAACTACAGCTTTAAATGCTGTTCGACTGACACTGATTTTAAAAAAAATTACAAAAGATTCACGTGATATACACAATATCAGAAAAGTTTAAACTAACACATAAAAAGCAAGTATCTGATTACTACAATAAGTCCTTGAGATCAACTCTTGATCAACTCTCGTCCAAACCACTGCATGGTAAACTTTGAAAAATGCATACTAGTAATTTACTGTTGAAATTTCCAGTTAAGTGATTATACATCAATTGTTGGTATTTTATGGAATCCATATTGCCCTCAACAAATACAATAACTGCCTTGCCTCCCTGTTCCAAATGTAGCCCAGGCCATTACACCACCTCCTCCCTGCTGTCTGCTCAGCTTCACCTTCTGCTGAGTGGGAAGATCATGCCAGTATGACGAGTATCCATCTGGGCCATCTAGACAGAAATGACGAGTATCCATCTGGGCCATCTAGACAGAAATGATGAGTATCCATCAGGGCCATCTAGACTGAAACATGTTTCATTACAAAACACTATTTTGTTCCATTCCTGATGCCATTTTACAGTTCATTTGCACTATACGATCCGATCCGGTTTGATCGATTAGTGGAAGTGAGCTTGGATTTTGCTTTCATTTTCTTAAACTTCACATTGGAAGTAATATTCAAACTTTTTCACAGTTTTCACACTTTTTCACATTGCACGTGTGGACTGCATGTGGCCAGCTCATCATGGGTGGCAAGAGCCTCAATGTGCCTGTGGTTCCTTGGCAAAAGTTTCTTGGGTCTACCTGAGCTCTTTTTGGTTTCATATGCCTGACCTTCAATTATGGCATTTTGAACAGTTTGTGTATATCATCCAGATTTACTTTCACCCTAGACCTTTTCTTCGAAGCATGATAATGTGATGCACATTTCTGTATTACAGCAAGTGGATATGATGTAGATGACAGATAAAATGATGAATATTTAACACTGTATATGCAAATCGGTTTGCAGACTGCCATTCCAAGAATATGCATCTCGAGTTTATACCTTACTTACATACGGGTTGAAAATGACAAGTTTTTTCATGAATAAATTTGTTCTTCATTTATTATTATTTTAACTGGCACTGATATTTTTCTACTGTTGGAAACTTAGTTGAATAAGTTAATCTCAATGACTTAGTGTAATAACCAGATGCTTGTGTATTATGTGAGTTTATACTTTCCTGACATGGTGTACATGATAGCTAGAACACACTAGATAAATGTGCTACCGACATCAGGCTACTCCTTACATTTAGTTGTAATATATTTCAAAAGCACTTACGTATATACAATTCCTCCTACAAACATAGACCATTTTGCTGAAAGAAAACCAACTACTACAGGAGCAATCCAATTAGCTGCCGCAAACACAATGTAAACAATGGCCAAGCTAAATAAATAAATTATATATAAATTAATAAACAAGGTGTAGCCTGCAAATACTTATGTTAACCCATGTGAAAAACTCATGCAGAATTGTGCAGAAAAAAGTTTCCCATAAATAATTCTGCAGAAAAAAATTTTACCTCCGCATAAGAAATTATGCAGAAAATATTATGCAGAAATTTGAGCAATTATGCATAAAATTTTCTTCATAACAAAGATAT
>JAQGBW010006030.1:0-11131 GCA_034698625.1 Julus scanicus
AGATGGCGGTGCAAGCTATGTCAGAACATAGAAATGTGAATGGGGATGGCATGGCATAATAGCATAATTACGGCATATATCATAGCTAAAACATATAAATGTGAATCGGCCTTTAGTGTCTTCTATTAAGAAATCAAACAAATTCAAGATAATATTGTATGATGGACAAAGAAAATTTCGGTGTCAGCATTTCTTTTTCCAGTTTAAATTCAATTCAACTCAGTACTCTATACAGTCAGCAAATAAATGCCATGTTTATACAAATTTCTCCATATTTTTCATTATTTCAATTAAAAATAACTGAAACTGTTTGAGATTCAACAATATAGTATGTATATATGATATACTATAATGTATTATTTGATGTACAATTTACCTGCAACAAAACCTTTTAGTTTTATGAAATAGTCGATTATCATTTTAATGCACTTCCCCGGAAAAAACTTCCATTTTAAATTTTAATCGGTTTATTCGTGTTCTATTTATTAACATGCATATTTATTGAACATCAGCGCCATATGGTGCCAAATTGCGATCCATAAACACCATAGATATAAAATTGTACATTGCATAGCATTACACAAATTTGGAAAAGTACCTTTCATAAGTTGAATACTACTTGAGCCTTTCCCCATGTAGGGTTACTACTTTTTGAATTATTGTTCCGCAAACCTTTAAGCGCCAGCTAAGCAGAAATAGCAAGATTATTCAGCTTCAATATTGCAAGTAAGATTTTATTAGCTGCCTCATATATCAATCGTGCCGCTATAAATCTGAACGACCTGACATTATTTGTAGCTCCTGGCAAGCTGGTTTCATAGAAAGTTATAGTAGCTCATCAACTTGCTATGCTCTGATATTCGATGCAGCTCTATAAACTTCTATAAAATGGCAGAAGGCATAAATCGATATTTTCCTGCCCTCTGGAAAGGTCGATCTGTGAGTTATAGATATTTTGGAGGTTCCATTGTTTCCAAATAATGCCCTGGTGGCAGGAACAGTTGTCATGGCAATGCCCTGGGGAAAGTTTTATTATATCTCAGTATTTAACATGTTACCTAAGATTTGGGAGAAAATTTCGAGAAATCTACCTAAATTTGCTCTTTAACATTATAACGAAAACGGTAGGTTTAAATTTGAACATGTTTTCAACATTTTTTACATTGTTACACGGTTATGTAATATTTAAGTTAGTTCATTATAGTTTTTTTTTGATGTTCAGTTCAATTCAACTCAGTACCCTATATATGCAGTCAGAAAATAAGTGCCATATTGTAGAGGGGTCGAACTCAATTTCAGGAGAATGCTCCTACGTCAGTAGCGACTTAGACAGCATTGTAAGATTCAATTTCTATTAGATATGGACATTCGCCAGAAAGGCCATTCCATTGTCTAATCGCATGCTAAAAGAAGGTGTCACGTTAATTCATCCCGCACAATTTATCCCGCACAACTCATCCCGAGGGACAATTCATCCCGGCCAATTCATCCCAAAATAAAATAATATTAGAAAAATATTATAAAGAAATATACGCGAAGTAAGGTAAGTAGAGGGCGCTACTTACCACTGGTTAGGTTAGGTTAGGTATAGGTCGGGATGAATTGCACCTCGGGATGAATTGTACCTTGGGATGAATTGGGCGGGACGAATTGTTTGGGATGAATTGTCGCAAAAGCCTAAAAGAAGGACCAATAGTAAGCATCCGTCTTGGCACGAATATCTTCAAAGCATTTGAGGGATTATGTCTGCTCTTATAGTGGTCGTTTAGTCGTTAGGCGTTCAAATATGGGGAACAAGTTATAGATTACAAGAAAGATTAAAACGTTTGAATAACCCCATAGTTCACTTTTCGCGTTTGGACCTCAACATGTCCCAATTAGAGAGTGGAGTTTGTCTGTCACCCTCTCGGAATGTTGATAATTTCCCTTTATTGCAATAAAGAGCATTATTTTTCAAACTACACTAAAATGGTGCTGAACTTATCCACTGCATAAATGTTTTCATATCAGTTGATTTCGGCTCATTTTCTCAACGAAATAAATTAAAATTCACGTTTTGAATAAAACAAATAATATCATTTTTATGGTCACATGCAGCAATACTCTTTTTTTTTTCTCTTCAGTTTGATGAGATATGAAAATGGGCATTAAAGCCTAGTTTTATTTGACTGTTCTACATGGATGCATATAGTTTTCGAGGTATTATTTTCTCGATTTTGAGACTATAAACTTGGTATGTATAAAGATGGCTATCTTTTGCTGGTGATGTCACGTTCGTATACTGACGTTTATTTAATTCACTATAAATTTCAGCCCTCATATTTCGAAACAGGTCTTATTAATTGAGCTACACTTACACTGCATATTGAATCGATCATAATATCCATTACTCTTCGTTTCACTGCAATCTTAATTAGAAAATGCGCCAGTGAACCCTTTAGTTAATTAATTTCAGGGAGGAATTAATTGAGGGTTCATGTGATCATTTCATAGGGCTTAGCTAGCGATTCTCGAATTCATGTTCATTACTTGTGTGTAGTATGTTATTATATGTGTGCAATATCCCTAGCATAATTTATTTGGGGATTTGACGACCGTTCTATTTCTGCTTCATGAATCTGGAACTTTAACTATTTGATGGATTTATGTATAACCGAAACATTTCATCGTCATCATTGTGAAGACGTGGTATCACATTTTGTTCAATGCAATACTTGAAGCTATGCACGTCATTTTTAACATTACCTCCAAATATAGCTTAATATGCAAAAGTTCCAGATTGGTTGGTTCAGCTTGGTTGTCTGAGTTTAGAGGCCCAAAGACGTGCTACTAGGGCCCAGACAACATGCATATCTAGCATACACACAAGTAATAGGAAAACCACGAAAAATACATTCGGAAATCGAACCTGTGTCTTCCGATTGCCAGGCGGATATAGCGTAACCACTAAACCACCTAGTATGTTGCTTGCTAAATGTTCCAGATTGATTTGCTCCTAATATGAAATTCTTGAAGCAATATGTGTAGACACGGAATCGATTTCATCCTGGGGAAAAACTTTGGCTGGAAATTATGTAAATATGCATATGTGCATGCACAACGAGCAGATAATGTTCATGACATCTTTCAGCTAGGATAAAATCTATTCAGTGGCTCCAGCTATATATAATATTGCAAATATTACAACTAATTTAATTAAAGTTTAGTCAAAAGTTAATGGCAAATTGGAAATGTCTGAATTGTTTTCTAGCATCATAGTATAATTTTTGCCGTTAGTTTTTTACTCAAAGAAAATGTAAAAACGTATCAATAAAGCCAGCTCTCCCCAAGACGTACATTTACGTGTACACAAGTATTTACACACATATGCAAAAAAGTTTGCCCTCCGGGCTTGTTTCAGCCGCCATTTTGTAAATATATGTAAATATCAAAGTTGTGCACCTATTAACTGTCTTTAATAGCTGTACAATTTTGATATTTGCATATATTTAAAAAATGGCAGCTAAAACAAACCCGGTGCATGGGCAAACTATTTTGCATATGTTTGTAAAAACGTGTTTATACGTACATGCATATACGTCTTGGTGGAGACCCGGCTTAAGTTTCAAAAATACGTATATACATTGTAAATATATGTGTATAATTCTGTGAAAAACCATACGTCAATTTTATTCAGAAACACCAAAATAGTATAAAACATCAGATAATGCAAACGTCTCAAAATGTTAACTTTATTTATAACTTACTCAAAATGTCCAAGTTCTAGCTATTCCAAATACATGTACATGTGTATTTAAGTAAATGTGCTGCATGTACAAAAGTTTAACGTTATAAACGTTTGCTCAAAGTATCACGTTTTTAGAATATATATATATATATATATATATGTGTGTGTATGTAAAGGTTACTTTCTTGCAACGTTTTTTTACAAATGCACGTATTTTAGAAACATTTATTCAAAGTGTACATGAAAGTGTATAATGTACTCTTTTTAAGTCCAAAAGTAGCGTAAATTACTATAATGAAATCTTACTTGTGCGGAATGCTTTATCAGTATTTATTATTTCATTTAGGAATTATGTATTTCGTTGTATTTTCTTAGTTTCTAAATTTTCTTGACATTGTTTTTGATTATTTGTAAGTTTAAATTAAATATTGTTCAATTATATAACTCAATGATATGTTGATCTTGTCAGGACATACGCAAAAAATGGCTACTTTGAATATTTCTTCCACATTTGCATAACTTTTTATCCACATGGAAGTTTGTTTTGAAGGTTTGCCGTTGCAGGTATTTTGTTTATCCCCCACTTAGCATGTGAATGCAGTAACAAAATGTGGTCTAGTGCAATGAATACAAATGCAATGTATTCAAATTGCTTCTTTTGTTGATGATAGTTTAAGCGCTGCATACAAATATGGTAACTTAATAAAATAAGCGATTTTCTGTTCATAACAGAAGTTCTCAGCACGCTGCTGCGGTTTCATGAATATATAGAACAAATTGATTGCCACGTTAAAATAGTTAATAATATCTAACCATATGCTATCATCTTATAGCTAGCTGCATTTAACATTGGTGCTACAGTAAAACCTGTGTAAATGAATAACTTCTATAAATGCATAAAATGTGCCGGTCCCGACTTGGGAATCATGTAAAAATGTATAAACTACCTTAAGTAAAAATTAATAATTTTTATTGGCCCTAATAATATTGTAAATGAATACACCTATACCTCGGTTTACGATCACTCTGTATACGGCTCTTCACTATAACAGCCTTTTTTTTAATTATGACACTTTTTCGATTTCCGGCCCACAATGTTTGGTTATACGGCCAAAAAAAATACAAGATTGACAAAGGGCTGAAATAGTTATGGCGGCATTCCCAGTAACGTGTGACTCATAAATTAAAGAATCATGGAACCTAAAGCCCAGTCCAGACTTTGCAATGTACACGAAGCTCCAGCAAACGCCTGTGGTTGCTGAACAGCTGAAGAGGCGGTGGGGATCAAAGAAAAAATGTTTTCAGTTTGCCGCGCTCATACTACGGCAGTAGGTTTATTGAAAGAACCGGAATTTGCCAACAGTAATTTTTGAAACTAATGTCAAAAACCTTCCCTCACTAGAAACCTTCCCAAGGGTTATATTCCGCACGTGCTAGCAGGGAATTGTTCCACCTGGATTTTCAAAGCTATATTTATGATCTTCACAATCGCTTTTTTTAAAAAAAATTTAATTGAACTTTACGAAATGGCAGCCATTATACAACCTTGGTCAAAAGTCTAGAGCACCCTGTAAAGTCATGTATATGTCGAGAAATAAACAGTACCCTGGCTAGCAATTGCTTAGATATTTATTTCAATGTCATTGCATTGCAAATGTAATATTTCGTCACTCCTCCTTTGGCTCTTATCACTGCAGCTACTCTTTGTGGCATACTTGCGATCTTGATCACAAGTGGTAGCTGCTATTTTGCCCCATTCCTCTTTACTGTGTGCCAACAGCACTGCTTTCGATGTTAATTTATGTTGATTTATGTTTTTTTTAAAATAAACTGGCTACAACTGTTCGATGGGATTAAGGTCAAGACTGTGCTGGCCACTCTAACAGTTTAATCCCATGCTGCAGAAACCATGCTCTAAAAGCAGGAGAAATATGGCAAGGAGCATTATCCTGCTGAAACCAAACTGTTCCTTGAGCATTATGCCCAAATAATTTCATAATCGAAGGCTCTAAAACAGAAGCCAACATGTTGGTGTACGTCATCGAGTTCATTCTGCCCTCGCACACAAACAGTTCTATCTCACCTGTTGTAGCTATACATCCCCATATCCTCACTCTACTGTCTCCATGTTTTACAGTAGGGACAATACATTCAGTACAGTACTCTTCTCTGTGATGGCATTTCACATAGATGGCTCAAGGAGTACCGAAAAGCTATTATAATAAGAGGAAAATTAAGCTACTCATTATCCTCATCAAATCTATTCTTTTACCAAATTGGACACAATTTAACGAATGAAACTTTGGCATTAGGAACAGGAGAATATTACCAGGATGTTAGTTTCATCCGACCAAAGGACTTTTGCCCAATCGTCAGCCGTCCAAGCTTGGTGTTTTCTGCACCACTAAAGCCTTGCCTTTCGATTCTTATCAGAGAGGAAGGGCTTTTTATGCACTTTGCATCCTTTCAAGCCAGCTTCCAGAAGTCGTCTTCGTACAGTCTTTGCAGAAATGGCATGATTTGCATTGAAGTTGAGCTGTCTAGCCATTTCCGAAGATGTGTCGCCTGTTTGACAGAGATTGTTGAGCTAACATTCTGTTCCCATGGGCTGAAGTGTGCCGCGTGCGGCCTGATCTTGGTTTGTCATCATGAGATCCTGACATAACAAACCGTTTTAAGGCTGTTTGAACACCCTTACGTGAACATTTCATTGCTTTCGATCGCTATTTTCACTTAGCTCATTCATGCCTTCTTTACTTAAAGTAACAATTTTTTCTCTCTGCAATGTTAACGATTCCAAACATGCTTGAATTTTAAAAATCTCGGACTGATCCATAGGATTACACACATGATAACTGAAGTTTTTTCATTAGAAAACCTTGAAAAAAGTATGTGCTTATCGCAGGTAAGATTTAAAATATGTAAGCATAACGCTATAACATGTTTTGTAATTACACGTTATGCACCATGAATTGAAAACATTTACTCAGTGTTCATGCATGCTATACCATGTTCTGGACACGATGCTTTTGAAAGTATGAAAACATGAAAACTAGAAGACAAGTTTCTGAAAACACGGTTCTAGTATATAATGTTTTCATAAACTCTGCTTTTTGCTTTTGGTGTATCCTGGACTTACCTTAAGGTCTTGACGGATGGGTATACTAAGATAGATATATAAATAGAAAAACAATGCAGTTTTATAATGCTTCCCATTTGGGATCATATTGTTTTATTAACTATATATACATATATTGATGGAGACCATTTTGCAATCTCATGTTTTGAGGAATATTCATTATTCAGTAGTGCCCAAACCAGTGTACCTCCCCTAATCCCCCCTTCACTCCCTCCCCCAACAAAGACTTAATTTCGGATTATGCAAGAAGTAGCCGAAAGTGAGAATGAAGTGAAAAGTGAAATGTCGTCCTTAATTTAATAGTTAGCATTTAATATATGATTCTGCAATCCTATTACGTAGCAAAGGTACAGGTTTAATGTACGATTCATCTATTTGTGTAGATATTTCCTCATGTTATCGAATTTTTAAGCTTCACGTCAAATTTATTTTTCATTAATATTTAATGACCTAATGAATATTAGTCAATCGAGGTGTCCCAAGCGGCTTCTCCTCTCACGTGTGTAATATAAACGGCAATGATTTGTTTCACTTAAACTAAGAGACTATTGCCAGTATCTAGCACATATGCGTGTTTATTGCGGCAATTTCAATGGTGAAATGAAATAAATTTCATTATTCTATGAAATAATCTATTTTTAAATTAATTGAACGGCTGCATCTCAAAAATGAAGTAATGCACTAACACATAAAACTTTTGCATGCAGTGTGTAAGCGAAGTTATACCAAACCGCAGAGAAATATATCGTCAGTGTTGCCAATCGAGGTTCATCAATGTGTTTTTTATTTATTCTATACTGAGAAAGGTTTAAATCACCTGACAACGTTGTATGTACACCCATACCCTTAGTTGGGCCGTAAAGCAAAAAACCGTATTACGAATGAATTATTTTGATACTAAAAATGCTAACAACCAGCGTTTTTTTTAGCCGTATAACGAAACATTGTGGCTGTGAATCGAAAAAGTGCCAGAATTATATAAAAGGCCGTTAAAGCGAAAGGCCGTATAGAGAGGTATAGGTGTATTATGGTATTATATATGAACTCAATAAATTGACATTAAACGCCAAGTATGGCCATACATGTTTTTAGACATGTATTATATGGAAAATATCATGTATGGCCGGCACACCATAGCATTATGTTTAACCCTTAAAATTAGTCCACTATAGGGATGTGCCTTTAAATACATCGGCTCAAAGTTATATTTACCCTCCTGATATTTGTGATCGATAGGAATATCCCTGTATACTTTTTAATCGGAGGTAATACCGTATTTGGGAAGAGGATCGAGGTTTGATTCTATTTGACCTTGTCAATTTAGGGTCGTAATTATTGAACAGTTTTTCAGAATTATAAAAAACACTAAAAGCTGGTGCAAAGTATCCACTCCATGCACATTTTGTGGTACATTTAAAGTCTTTAATAGTCTTAAGAGTCTTTTTTCTTTAATTTGTTCTAATTTAATTTATTATTAATCTATTCTATAATTTATTTAATTAACTCTTTAGCCACCCCCAGCTCTTGAAAAAAGATTTTAAAAAATGTGTATGCAACTGTGCGTTTCACAGCTCCAGCGGCGCGGTGTTTGACTGTTGTGCGCATGCGCATATAGGAAGCTGCACGCTAGGCTGCGAGGGAGAGAGAGCACTGTCGCTCCCTCAGTGACGACTGGCGTGCTTCACAGCATTTCTCCGCAGCGTTACTCCGCAGCAACCCTACTTCTTTTTTTCTACGAGCCGCCACTGTTCGTCTCATTTCCAATCATTAGCCATGTTCCGGATCAACATCAATTGGTTAACATGTAAAGGATCGAGTCCCTAGCAACTGAAAAATCCCAACCAGAGCTTTTGTGACATTTCTGAATCTGAACTTTTGCTTTTTTTTCTAACTCTCTTAGGTCGCTGTACGACAACAACATACGGTCCCTAGCCAATGGAACTTTCGACCCGCTGAAGAGCATCCAGACTTTGTGAGTACCAGTTTTTCATTAATTCCGTTTTTGACTGCCCCTCAAGAGTTGACTTTACCTTTGGGGGCCTCTGAGCGATGTTGTATGCATGCAAATGGGGCTTCACGGCTGATGAAATTTTCAGCGTCTCAGTCACGTTGCTTGGGGTTTAACATAGCGTGGCCATGATGTGGGGCTTCACGACTTATAATTTTATGGGAGGTAACGATTCATGCTCGAGCGTGCTTTTATTAGAATTTTTTCAATATAAAAGCCAAGTGGCAATCATGGCCATCAGCAAAGCATCTTGGAAACGTTGAAGTGGGTCCAAAAACTTGAAAATATCTCAAGACAGTTCTGGGTGCCGTGTTCTTGGATCGCCTGCTTGACCGAGCTTTCAATTCCACATGTTTCAAGTCAAATTCGATCAATGTCATAAAAATCAGCTTTCAGTGTTGAAAGTACGAGCTCTATATTTGAGCCTGGAAGAGTTGAAAATGTCGACTACCAAGATTTTCAACGTATTCACTGAATTGTTCAAAAGCTATTATAGGATTTGGTATACTATAGTATACCAAATCCTATAATATATAGCTTTCCCGGGTTAAAAGCTTTATACGGCTCCTCAAACGACATGCTACATTTACTTGTATATGAATGAAATGTGACCAAATAACCGAGCTGGGTTGCTTTTAATGGCTATGTTATGTGCTGGGTTTGATTCCTGACATGGTCGGTTAAACTTGATCAGATTAATATTTTTTCCTATATAGGTTGTTCTTTATACTCAAAGAGGAACCTATCTATACGAAGCAGTCTTATCTTTTCACCACACAATTTCAGATCAAGCAGATGCAAATTTCAATCATGATTAATCCATTGCTTATTATATACAGATGACATTACCCTTATATCAAACAATTATATAAAAATTCAAATATTATTACGCCGCCTAAATATACACACAATCAATAAGTGGCTCTGCCTGAGTATTGATTAATCCAAAATATATAATCTTCGTGCTAAAATAGCCCATAAAATCATTTTCTACTTGGATGGAACCGAAATAAAAATCGCCAACTGCTGAAAATATCTAGACACAACCTTTCAGAATAGCCATAAACAATATAATAACCTGGAATTCCTGACAGACATACTGTAACTTGTAGAGTAGACTATGCATGTATACTATCCTTGCACTTCTATAAAAAAATCCATTTTTTCTTAAGAAATTCATGTTTTATGTCAGAATCAAACCATACATCATCAAATAATAAAAACATGGATTATTCATGCCAGACAGAATACATCATTACATATTGTGTAATGTATACCTTGCCTTCGATCCGTCTAAGTGTTTGAAATATATACTGTACTATGTATATAGTATTTGTGAATATTTGGAATTATGAGCAATACAACAGTGATGACCTGCTCGAGCAATTATTGCTGAAATTAATTACTGGGTACTTTGTTGACAGAGCTGAGTACTATGATTTTTTGTACTGTTTTCGTGTTTCGTTGAACAGAACGTTCCATTTCATTTTCTTTCATACTGAGTTTATTCTTGTCCACCACAATTTGTAACCCCTTGTTATACGGGAAAAATCAGTAATTGAAGTAATTTTTTTTCCTTAATGAATTACCTTGGTCAAGACAACAAACAACATTTAAAAAACCTTTTTAAATTTTATGAGATTTTTTTCAGGTGCGTTTATAGGTTTAAACCACTAGTCAATTTATTTATCTACCAGATTATCTTATTGCTTTTTGATTTTATTGGCCTTCTGTTTGGGTGGTCTAGCCTTGTTGACCAAACAGACTAATGGATAGGCTGGGTAGCCATTAAGGTTATCTCGCTTATAGCTGTTCCTAATTAATATATGGCGCCATAAACAACAATTGGTTTTTTTCCGATTATTTAAAGTGCCACGAGTTCATCGGACCTTACCAAAATACGCTGATAATGTAGGTGTAAGGCTCCCACGTCTAGACAAAGGCCACAAAGGACATATGGTACATTTGATTACCGTATATTTCAACGTACAAGTCGATGTCCGAATTTCGGAGTACATTTCCGTACAGTATTTTAATTATATACTGTATATTCTATAACTGTTTAATAGAAAGCCATTTATACACGAAAAACTAAGCTCCTTAACTTTGTATACGACGTATATAAGTCAACCTCTGATTTTTAGGTACAGACGATTTTAGGTGAGGTAGCGAGGAATTCTCAAGGGGCCATTCAAATATTATGTCACACTTTTTTGCCTCTTTTTAAACACCCACCCACCCCTTTGTCACAATTGTC
>JAQGBW010006031.1:0-11131 GCA_034698625.1 Julus scanicus
CTGGCGTTGGTGTTTAGCCCTCGTGTTGCAGAAATAGGCCAACGTTAAAAATCAACAAACAAACAAACAAACGAATCTGCCTTATCAAACATCAGTGGCACTTTAGCCTTTATAGTCTCTTAGCCAGTCTGAGTTTAGTGCTCATTATAATGTACCATCCTGCACAAATGTCATTTGCACGTGCCAGCCTGTATAAATGGCATCTGCACGTGGCAACCTGAATGGAGGCTAATTGCCATCCTGTTTGGAGGCTAGTTGCACGTGCCAGCTTGTACAAATGCCATTTGCATGTGCCAGCTTGTTTGGAGGCTAATTGCGCGTGCAAGCCTGTATAGAGGCTAATTGCGCGTGCAAGCCTGTATGGAGGCTAATTGCATGTGCCATCCTGCTCAAATGTCGTTTGCATGTGCGAACATATATGGAGGCTAATTGCACGTGCCATCCTGTATGGAGGCTAATTGCACGTGCCAGCCTGTAGAAATGTCATTTTCATGTGCCAACCTGTATGGAGGCTAATTGCACGTGCCAGCCTGTATAAATGATATTTGAAAGTACCAACCTGTATGGAGGCTAATTGCACGTGCCAGCCTGTATAAACGTCATTTTCATGTGCCAACCTGTATGGAGGCTAATTGGTTGTGCCATCTTGCATACATGCCATTTACATGTGAGACAGCTAGTCAATTCCATGTATGTGCCATATATAATTTTTTAACTTAATATCAAACCTGAACTTCGTTACAATACAAGGTTGTTAGTAGTGATTGCCAAAATGATGGGGCAAAACACCTTTCTTTAATATATAGGTACAAAGAAAATATGCATGTATCCGTGTATGGATAAATATGTTTACCCAGCCATGTAAACGTGTATGCCCACTTAAGGGCATATGCGAACACATATGGCAATATAATTGTTATAGATATGTAGAAAAGGCCATGCATGTATACTTGCATACATGTTCCCCAGGTGGAAAAATCATACATTGCCATTTATGTGGAATAGTACCGCATATATATGCCCCTATATAATTGTATCCACCTAGGGGCATGTAAAAACTTTCCTGTTAAAATAACGTCCCACTGTCACGTTAACCTAGTCCACAGTTTATTAAGGACAGTGCGAGTGAATAATTCAAATGTGTTTATGCATGATTTAGAACGTTGTCCAGAAAATGAAAGGGCTTTTCCATAGGGATACTTTCCAATTTCGGATTGGTCAGCTAAGGGCATTTGGGAAATTTTAGAGGGCGCCACCTGAATGTCTCTCATGGCCAAAGCAATTGCGCTTTTTTACCTTTGTCCATATACAGTCGTGATTAAATTTTCATTTTTTGAAGCCGTGAAACGAGCTTGGGGCCGCTTTTTATTAAGTCTTAGGCCCCTCCCTCATCATCGATTGGCGAACACAAAAAGCAACGGTTTACGCATTTTCGTGAGCGTTTACAACTGTAAAAATGCTCCTTACAAAGGATAAAACAAGCGATAATTGCACTAACATACTCCACATATAGAAACGAGGGGGTGGAACAAATAAAAAAGACGCTACTCGAAGGGGTCGTCCATACACGACGATTGTTCCATTGTGGACAAATGGCTTTTTAAGGATTCGCATCAACAAAACTCAGGTGGAAGAATTATTCATTTATAAGGATACACTGTATACGCCTTACACATCCTATTTCATATATGTCTGACAACATTTATGGTCATAAATAACAATAGTGGAGAAATTGGAGATATGTATATGGAAATTTATGGGAAATGTCATACATGGACATATAAAAAAATACAAATCATAATGGAAATATATATGCGAATATATGCCCATACATACAGTATATCTAGAAATTCAGTCATACATTAATTCTATGTACAGTACTTTAAAAAATAATCTAAGTCCACATTTTCATTATTTGTCATTATGATTTCAATTATAAAGTAACATGTCATTTCGTACTAGATTTCACATCAGTTTTTATTTAAAATGAGGTCAAAATGACGCATATAATGAATTATAATAATACTATAAAATGACGCAAAAATTTTAGAAAAATAAAATCAGACACCGAGACCAATGACATTTTCCGTTTGTATCATCTTGTCTTTTATGGTCATGTAAAAACTAAGAAAAAATTGTTTTGAAATATTAAGAGGGTCGCCATAAAGCCAGAAAAAACCCTATTTCAAAGATTGTATGAAACTGTGATATTTTCCTGGTTGTAACACAACGTTGGACCAATGTTTAAATTTTTTTAAGTCGCATTATACAGCCAGGCACGTGAGCTTCGCTGACAGGCACATGAGCTTCACAGCCATGCACGTTAGCTTCGCTGCCATGCACGTGAGCTTCGCTGCCAGGCACGTGAGCTTCGCTGCCAGGCACGTGAGCTTCGCTTCCAGGCACGTGAGCTTCGCTTCCAGGCACGTGAGCTTCGCTTCCAGGCACGTTAGCTTCGCAGCCAGGCACGTGAGCTTTAATGCCATGCACGTGAGCTTCGCTAACAGGCACGTGAGCTTCACAGCCATGCACGTGAGCTTCGCTGCCATGCACGTGAGCTTTGCTGCCATGCACGTGAGCTTCACCGCCTGACATGTAATGTTACTTGGTTATAGGGTTCGAGTTCTACTGTACAGAAAATAAACTGATTTTTTTTTGCATAAGCAATTCCAAAATAAGGGATTACTTTTTGGCTGTTTTTCAAGCGTTTGTTGAGTGTTTCTGAACGGCAATCATTTTGCAATTTTTTGGAGCGCGATATATTACCGCAAACATACAAAATTAATGATATAGTCAATACCAAATGTGAATTAAGGTACACGAAAAGTACAAGGCCTGTAAAATGTAACCAAGATATAAGAAGCAATAACTTGATTCACCAGCTGCACTAAACTGACATTCATGCAAGCGTAAATGACATGAATTCGTACATTTTGTAATCCGCGATTGAAATTTGATGGTTATATGTTTCTAAAACAGAAGAATTACACCTTTAATGCGCAAAATTAGATTTCTAGAGCAGAAAAATCACTTTTAATGCAAAAGTGCAATTCCCCATTTTATGTTTTATCGATTTGGCTTGAAATTTGTAAAATTCTCGGATTTCGGGGAGGGGGATCTGTCCCTAATATCCCCCATATATACGGCCTTGAATATCCAATACATGTTTGTGGACCATATTAGTGCCGCGGGTGGAAAAATAACGCATGCATGTCACATAAATGGGTAAACTTGTACTTTAAATGGAAACTGCCAACTATAGGCATATCATTAAATGGACATACATGTAAATACTTCTACCTTGTCCATAATTTGTCTATAATTTGCCCATAAATGTCCAAATGGGTTAAAAATTATGCATTTTTAGGGTTGCATGTGTCATTTCATATCTCATATACTAAGCATAAATGTGACATTTCCATACATACTCCATTTCTGATATAACCATATATGTGCCATATAAAATGTGTCCTCTCCCTGGGAATATGTACATTTAGGGTCACATATGCCATATAATATGTCCCATTTAAGTCCATATATGACATTTCCACAAATGATTAATTTCTAATACATGTATCCTTATATGTTAAGGTGGTTACTTTCCTCCTGACTTTTGCTAGACGAGGACTCAGGGTAGGTAAGTTACCGTTCAGGGCACCGAAGGCATACCGAGAGGGTTGGTTGGGGTTTAGGGAACTCAAAGGCTACTAAGGCCATAAAGAGCCCAGACAATGATTGGGTTAATGCATAGGGTCGTAGGAGACAAATCTGGTGAGATTCGTAGGTCAGGCTAGACACCAGCCCCAGAGGGCACCTTAAGTTGGCTATTAATGGAGGCCTAACGAGGAAACATATGATAGGCTATGTAGGAGAGGTTATTGTGGTGAAAGCTTGGCATGCCTACAGTGAGGAGAATAGTTTAGAAGCATAGAGAAAAGCGAAAGTTGTGGAGAAGGGGATGGTCTGAGCCTGCCCTAGAAATGAAGAAAGTGACAGGTTGTTGGGCCCGATCTTATCACCAATAGCTACCCGGCATAGGGCACGTAGCGACTGCAGTTAGTTAGGAGGTGGGAAACCATAAGAGGGGCATAAGCCGGCTCTCCACCGAGAAATTTGTTTGTTTGTTTGGTTGATTTTTAATGTTAGCCTATTTCTGCAACACGAGGGCTAAACACCAATGCCAACGGATGGGTCTTCAACACCTACCTGGGAATTTAGTCTACAAGGGGGACTTCCACCCCCTCTCGAGGGGTCTTTAAGGTGCTACAATCAACACCGGACCTCGGTTTAAACTCTCATCCGAAAGAGCCGCCACTTAGGGAATTTCTCCCATCCGTAAAATTCCCACCGACCTCGACCTGGGAACGAACCCAGCATCTTAGGATCGAGAGGCAAGCACGTAACCCACTCGGCCGCCGGCGTCGGCTCCACCGAGAAGTACATGTACGTATTTACACACATATGCAAAAAAGTTGTGCACCTATTAAATGTCTTTAATAGCTGTACAATTTTGATATTTACATATATTTAAAAAATGGCGGCTGAAACAAACCCGGATGGCAATTTTTTTTGCATATGTTTGTAAAAACGTGTTTATACATAAAAGTTCATGTTGGTGGAGACCCGCTTTAGTTTCAGTGGAACCTTGGGCACTGCCGAGTTTTTAAACCCGGCATGTAAATAAATGAAACCATTCTATTTTGTGGGTGATTTTATTATACCAAAAACCTGTTTGTCATAATTACAAACAGGTTTTGGTGATCGGAAAGGCAGGGCTCCATCAAGACGTTCATTGTAGTACATATGTATACACGTTTTTTTGAAGGTATGCGAAAAAACTTTTCCGTCCTGGTTTCTTTCAGCCGCCATTTTGTATGTATACTCGTGTAAGTACGTACATTTGAATGATCGCTCGGGAGGCGGTCTAGATCAAAGGGGGAAAATGTATGTAGTATCGGCTGAGCCGTTAGCCGTCGGCTCTGCTCAGCTATTGGCTCAATTGAAGCAACAATCACCCACGTGTCACATGCATACATTTACACACGTTTTTTCCATGTTTTGGTGTAGACTCTTTCACATACATTTTCATATATGTACGTACAAGGTTTGAGTTGTTTTAATTCGTGTATGTACGTACATTTTTATGTGCGTATTGGTGGAGACCGTCTTTAGTTTCATGAACAAAAAAGTTGCTAGTGCCTAGCTTAAACTTAGGGGTAAAGTATGGATATCCATGTGGTATGCTTTAATAGGCCATACATAATAATCCCACTCTGGAATATGTACATTTTGGGTCATGTGTCATTTTATGTCCCATATAAGTCTAAATATGATATTTTCAGAGATACTCAATTTCTGATAATACGTGTACTTGCCGTATACAATTCTTCCACCTGGAAATATATTCATTGAGTAATATAATTTTGTATTTTAATTTCATGAACACAAATAAGGAAGCCACTGTCATTTATAATTTTTCCCAACCATAGTTATTACGGTGAAAATTAACCTAAATTTTTATGCTAATTTTAAACACGCAATGTTATCGTAGCATGAAAAATGCCACCATTACACGAAATAAAGATTAAAAAATCAATGGCATTGAATGTTGTATAAACCAAGAGCAACAACATTTATAAATTAAAAAAAAAAAATTCCACTTGTTTGAAGACACAAATTTTGGACAATTTTTTGAAGAAGAAAAAACATAAAAATAACATGAATACTTTAGTCTCAAAATGGCCTGGGTTTACTTAGCGTGTCCATTAGAACAAAACAAAAAGCCATTCACATACTCCCTTAATGATGCCTATAAAATACTGCTATATTCACCACATTTTGAATAATTTATTTGAAAAATAATTTGCGGGGATAGTCATCTAGGCCACACACGAGATACGTACGTGCCAAAAAGCAACCAATAGAAATACAGAGTTCATCGTGCAGGTTTGGCCAAATTTTTCGGTTCAAATTTACCAAAAATTAGCTAAAAACCTAGGGGTCCTGTGTTAATTTTCCGCGTGACAAACTCCTCTAATTTCCTACTTCATTTTGAATAATTTATTGTGCTAACATTAAATGTGAACTCGTTGGACCTAAAGTATTATTAAGTAGAAAAAACCAATTTCAGAAGGGAAAACCCAAAAATTAAGTAAAAATTGCCCTAAAATTAAGTAAAAATTGTCCTAAAATTAAGTAAAAATAACACCCATTTATAAATTATTTCTCGCATGGCAATAGCTTCAAAATAATAATCATTTGCATAATTCAATAACGGAGAAAGGACCTTTTGACCCATGTTCATTTCTGAAACAACAAGGTACTGGTGATGACGTCATAATCTCGAAAGAACGTTCTAATTCATAAAAAATGACGTCATGTTACCAAAAAACATTTATTTCAACGACAATAAGGCCAATTTTAAATAAATAACACCTCCAATGTTTATGCCAATAGTGTACTGTTACAATTAAAATGACGTCCTTTTGTGATGCCCTAAGCTGTAGCTTTAAATGACGTCACTTATTGTTCTTTGACGCAGTACCCTTGAAATGACGTCGAATTATTATGCCAATGATATCATATTTTTTAAACAATGACGTCATTTAGGGATCACTAGCAGTCTTCTATAAAAAATAACGTCACATTTCTATGTAAATGACGTCATTTAGTAAAAAATATTTTCAGTAAATATGACGTGAAATTTCTATGTGAATGATGTCATGTTTCAATTAAAATGACGTCATTTAGTGTTCATTTTAGCAGTATTCCAAAAATCACTACGAATTTCTACGACAATGACGCCATATTTAATACAATGACGTCATTTAGTGATACCTAAAGTATTAACCTAAAAAAGTAAACTATCTCATTTCAAGTAAAATGACGTCCTTATCTGTTTTAATGACGTCATAAAAATAAAGATATACTTTGGTATCATACTGTTGGTGATAATGTAATTTATAAAAGGTCTTCAAAACATTTCCTGCAGTATAATAATATAATTTAGAAAACTGCTTTTGGTATAATAAATATGCAATTTTCTGGAGTGAATTTCTAAAAATTCTGCCAAAAATAAGCTCTGCATTAATTTTACTAAAGTCTAAAATCCTCTAAAAGCTTGTTGACATTTGAATAATGTATAAGACATTCAAAACAAGAGTACTGCAATATGGTAGCTACACTGTCTTGGCTCAATTACGCTGATAAAAACGCTAATGTAGCTGTAGTCACGAAATGGATTTCATCCTAGTTGAGAACAGATTTGGCTGAAATCTAATTGAAAAACAGGTCATGAATCAAGCCCATTCACACACTAGGTTGAAATCCATTCCGTGACAACAGATATTAATCCAATTTTAGAAGTTAGTTTCAAATATGCTTGGAATGTTAACTCATTAATGTGATAATATCACAAAGAATGCGGTGTACTCGAGGCAGTTTGTGCAATTTTTGGAGTACAATTCGATGAATACTTTAACCGCATTATTTAAATAAATAACTGAAATTTCTGTATCTACATTTCTGAATTTCGGAATTTCGAATTCCAACAAAATAGATTTATCCAAATTTTTGTGGTTTGATTTTCACTTAAAAAGGTTCATCAAATCTAAACCAACAATGCTTCAAATTTTCTAATAGGTCCCTAATAAAAATAACGCGTAAATTACACGCAATTAAAGTTACATTATCAAATGAATTGTAAAATTAAACCTAAAATATACATTTTATCATAAATACTTCAAAAATGTAAATTCGAAATCGAACGTTAAAAAAATGAGCGGGAAAATAGAACATCTATTTCAAATTCCGTTCGAATTCGAATAATTTTTGAATTTCTGCAATATCTGCATTCGTATTTTACGATTTTATGCAACCTAAAAAGAGTAAATTTAAAAAATAGACAAGTTGTTGAAAAAACAAGAAGGCAAATCATGATTTGGCCATTAAATTTTATAGGAAAGCACTGCAGGTAAAGTCTTTTAATTAGGTCAAAAAACACATCATGCGGAACTAGAGAATGTCTTGAAAAAGGCCCTAAACTGCTCAACTACTCAACTGCTCACCGTAATAGACGTCATTCGTTTTGGGTTCCACTTCGGCACTGCATTTTAGCGCTAGCCACAGCAGCAGAAAATGGTGCAACAGCATCGAGCAGGGGATTATCCCAGTTAATCTCCTGCAGGCCATTATCCAGTCTTAAAATCCCAGTGATATTCAGCGAACAATCACATTCCCAAACTGCCACAGGAAGTGATGGATTTTTTTTACATCAGACTAAACCTTAACACCATCGCCAGGTATCATCAACGACCAACGAATACACGATGATTCCTGTGTACTTGCCAAGTGCAACGGATCTGGACTGGTAATGGAGTAGTCTATGCTAGGAAATCCATAATGGGACAATCCTATTTCAAAAAATGGCATTGGACATCAGGGGGCGCTACGATTCGAATGAGTGTTATTTAGGGCCATTTAGTATACTGCATACATGATCATACAATCACTCAATTTGATTATAAAGTATACTCGTAATTTAAATTTTTGAACATTGGCTATAGATCTTTGAATGTAATTAAAATTGTAACTTTTTATTATTAAAGTTAAGTAGGTTTTAAATAGAGAAATTAAGTGTCATTTTATCAGTAAAAAAAATCAAAAAGATTTAAAATCGGATTATAAACTAAAACGTTATCAGGAACTAAAGTTTTGTGCTGCCCCTTACAGAAAGTGTGTAAGGGGCAGCACAAAAATTTTATATTTTCCAGATAACATTTTTTTTATGGTCCGATTTGAAAAGATTTCATGTTGACTGCTCAAAAAAACCAACTATTTTTAATTTCTCAAATTGGAACGACCGCAGTAACATTAATAATAAAAATTTAAAAACTTTTTAGGACCTGTGGCGTCACAGGCACGTGCATATGCACATGCTGTTCTAAATCTCGTGCTTATTTAGAATTTTATTTTTCTATTGTTGGAATGTTATTATTTTTGGAATTCTTGTCAAGTTCAGTTTCTCTCAACTTCTTGACGTTTTAAATAAATATAGTTCACATGTAAATTGTTGAATTTAATTTGAAAGTTATTTCGACATCTAAAGACCAAAATTAGCAGATGCCCGGAAATAACAGAATTTAAAAAAAAAATTAAACATTTTCTGCTATAATGAAATCAACAAATTAACAAATTAAGGTACGCACAAAATGTTAATCCTTCTTTTATGTCATAGCATTCAAAATTATTTAATAATACACATTTTTGGGCGCCATTTTGACTCTCTCCACCAGGTATTGAGTGTCCAAAGCGCTGTAAAGGCTACCAAAAATTTCATCGATATGGGAAAAGTCCAAAGGTGGCGTTGGAGGGAATTAAGCCAGTCACAAAGCCGCTGCATGAATCGATGGATTCGCTGAATTTGGCGCCTCTCATTCGCCGGATGGCATTAGCGATGAATGCTGATGCCATTTACACAGTAGGGAAATTTGGTTAAGTCCCTTAAATCCCAATAACCCTATGCCAATCATTGTACATTTTGCTTTTAATGGTCGATTAAACATGGCCATTTGATATAGTGGCTAAATAAACAATTTAGCTGCTTAAATACACGCCATAACATTAGTCAACTGCTTTCATTGGCTTCTGGGAATCGTTCAATTTCATATTGATACCCCTGGTTGATGGTTGGTTGGTTATGTGGGTAGGGTTTAAGGGCCCAAAGGCAACTAAGGGTAAGAAGGGCCCAAAGGCAACTAAGGGTAAGAAGGACCCAACCAGTAATGGGTTAATCATACATAGGGTATGCACTATTAACCAGCAAAACGTTGTAAATTTGCACTACAGAAAAGACAATAGACAGACTGGGCCCCAGGTCCGAAGAACGCCTTAAGCTAGCCCTTACAGGAGGTCCAATCAAATTATCACAGGACCGAAAATAGAGAACAGTTAGAACAAGGGGTTAAAGGCAACAGGAGCAGGAACGGAGTTAAAGGTCAGTCAGGAGACGACTTAGGCCCTGTGGCAGAATCTTACATTTGGCTGTCTTGAGCTCTTCTTGGACTTGAGATGCAGCTCAATCTCAAGTTCATGCGATTTGAGCAACTGTGGTGCGGAATATAATCTAGCCTCTCTGAGGATAGGCCCTAAGTTAAAAAAATGTAAATATGGGCATATCAGAAGTTGGGACATATGGACCCATATATGGCATAAGTTCGCGTCAGCGAAATAAAAAATTATGCTGATGTACAGCGCCACCTACATGAGGGAAATTTGAAAGATTAGTAACAAAAGTACACAACTGGAAAATTTCATTAAAATTATATTCTATTTTTAATTAAGTTATATTGAATTCTATTTTAGCATCGGGTTTTTTTTTGGCTCACGATGTATGTATAACGGCATACATAGTCCCACTTTGCCGATAAATGCCAACATTATTATTATTTGAACTGAACATTTAAAAATAATGAACATGTTAAGTTACTCATAAAAACTAATGTCAGATCATGAAAGATATTTGATATATCGTTACGCCCGTTAAATCGTTATTACGTGCAATATGGAAATTGAAATATATCGAATTCATTGCATGTTTTCTGGCTATTACGAGATCAAACACTGATATGTGGGAATATTCAGGGAAACAAGGGTGCTGTTTTCTTGATAATCTCATAATCAGAGCTTTAGTAGCGGTGAATTTTTCCCTAAATAATTCATTTAATCAATATATGATAACAAAAGGTGAAGGACGATCAGGAAAAGTGCAATATTTTAGTCTTTACTCTGCAATTGTTATTTTTCCACAGTTATTTCCAGGAAAATGCAATATTTCCTCTAAAAATTGGCCATGACCGTACTCCTTCGTTTTCCATATTTTTAATTCAATTCAACTCAGGACCCAACAGTCAGAAAATAAATGCCATATGGTAGGAGGGTCGTACCCATTTTCAGGAGAATTTTCCTATGTCAGTAGCGACTTAGACATGAACAACCACACTTCCTCACGTCCCAATTCCTTACAGGTCATGGGATGTTTCGGGCCCACCTGCACAGCTTCCATGTCGCTCCAAGCGCCATCTGCCCCTGTGGTTCCGGTGAACCACAAACTGCCCTCCACGTTTTGACGGAC
>JAQGBW010006032.1:0-11129 GCA_034698625.1 Julus scanicus
GGTATGCATCTGGGACTTGAGACGCAGCTCGGTCTCAAGCTCATGCAATTTGAGCAGCTGTGGTACGGGGGTAAGAACTTTGACAGTGCCTTTTGGGGGAATAATCCCTAACCCCATATATAATTTAAAGATTCTTTCATGCGTTTGGTTACCCCAATTCGAGCTCTTTAATGGATAAACAGATGGTATATACATGTTCAAACCAGTACCATAAAAGCAGCATTATAAAAACCTTAGCATATTTCACTTTCAACATTTTTTCAATTTACCGCTCATTGAAACGGCTATTGAGCCGATCAAGTCATTAGTTATAACCCGTACGTAACCTGTCAATCCTCTAGAATCAACACTGATGTAATAAGTACTAAAGAAACACGGGGAAAAAATCACAAAGACAAGACTTGGAACTACTGAAGGATTGTACAACATATTAATATATCTCACCTATTGAATCATGCTGAAATCCGTGAAAAATTAGGGAATACGGAGTGAATAACGAAAACCAATCAGACTGAAAACTATCGCAAGATGGCGCTTCTACACGCTACTGTGACGTCAACATTTTAAGGTGACGTCACTAAAACCAAGGTCCAGAGGGCGCTTTTAATTATACGCGCCAAATTTGGATAATTAAAATGTCCGTTCCTACATTTTATTTCTTCCGCTCTTTACAAATTCTTGTCAATAAATGTTCCAATGCGATGAACGAATTCATCAATCATGTTAATTAAAACATGACAACAATTTATATGAATTCACTATCTTTGCGTAATAGGAAATCTTTCATATAAAATATAATTAATTAAGTGTTATCATTAATTAAACGAGTCATTAATAACTATCTACTACCTATATCACACAATCAGCATACGTATGCAGTCTGCGATAAAATTCTGTTATGTTTACTGGAGAACATGAAACTTAGGATCGACATTCAAATTTACCGCACTTTTACGGCCATGTTGTATGCTACAGTACTGCCATCTGGAGGGTTCAATTATTTTGTGCTCTTCCCCACTTCAAAGTTCAGGTCAGAGGACGCATTTTGGTCAATACTTTGGAGATATATTTGAAAAATATGGCAAAAGACAGTGACTGTGAAGAGGTTGGCAGAGAACATAAAAGTCGACACAGGCATCGTCGCAGCAGGTATTCCTTAATTACTAGAAAACTCCAAGTGTTTATATCGAATCGTCGACTATTGGGCACATGTGCACATGTGTATTTTGTTTTGATCTCGTAAATTATGTTTGTTTCTACTGTATCCCGAGTTATCACTTATTATTTAAGTAAGCTTATTACTTATGTATACACGCTCATATCATTCCAGTTGCCATATGTATTAAGAAAGTCTTTTGCGAGCAAACCCACAATGAACTTTGCGATTTTTATAATAAAATTATTCACTTACATCTTGTCATTATTTTCACGCAGATCAGCTTCATCAGAGAAATCTAGCAGCAGCAGTTCATTACGAAAAACTGCGCACAAAAAATATAAATCACGTCGAAATTCCAAGTCTCGGAGCAGATCTAGATCGAAAGAACGCAACAGCAAATCATCAAGGTATACCTGCATCTGTAATTGTATGTTTCAATTGTCATTTTACCTTAATTAATTGAATGTTTTCTATGCATCCATTTCTCACAATAAAACCGATGAAATAGGCGCCGGAACAGAAAGTCTCGCAGTCCTCAATCTAGGAGAAGCCGTCAGAAGTCAAGATCTCGCAGCCGGCAAGTGTTCCACCGTGTAATTTAAAAAAACAACATGTTATTACTTTTAACGCAATGAAAATCAAGACTTTGGTTAATTAAATTTTGTGTATCTAGTTTGCAAAAATACTTTACACAATAATATCATCTGAGAAATTACATTTTTCGTCTTTAGGGATAAAAAAGTCGAGAAAGCAGTGTCCAAACATAGTGAAACTGGAACAAGGTATGGGAATATTTTTGCCTCATTAGAATGCTGAAATACGTATGTTGTTATGCAATTTTAAATGGTTTTCATGATCAAATATGCTTATTTTTTAATTATTTGATGCGGTCATCAGTTCACTAATAACACCAGATATGGTAAGCATGTTTTAATATGTCAAGAAACTTATGTCAGGATCAAGTCCAGTAAAACATTTCAGTTCAGTTTTGGTTTTTAATTTTAGTCAACTGAAGAACAGCTAAGGGTAAAAATGCAAATGGCCCTTAAAGCTGCAGGTATGCAAAATATCATACTTATTTGATCTAAAAAGCTAAAGAATGCTTGAAAAATGGTGTTCAAAGAAACCATGAGTAGATGTCAATTTAAACTTTATTTCAAGCTGAAGCTGATGCTCAACTTAGGCAAAAAGGAATTTTACCTCCTGGAGGTAAAAAGATTGATCTGATGCCAAAAGACAAGAAGCCAGAAGGTAAGCATTTGTATGCATCCATGTTTACCAATTAAATTTAGTCTTGAAACATTTTAAATATTTTGATATATTATTTTTTCCTGTTCAACTATGATCTTTCTATTAGAGCGATCAATTCAAGAACAATTTTATAGAACCAAAGCCATAGACACAATAAACGCACCTGGTTTTGAGCCACAAGCTTTCAAATCCGACCGGTCTCTTCCTCACATCAATCCCGCAACTTCTCAACCAGACGATCATAGCGCAATAATTTTCGGATCACCCCTGGAGAGCAGAGCAGTTGAGAATCGGATCAAACTCACTCCAAATGCAGTCCTGGATCAACTAGTGAAAGACCAGCTAGTTCACGAGAATGTAACTTGACACTGAAATAATCTCTGCAAACTATTTGCTTGCTGTCCATTTGTTAATGCACTGCTCTATTTTAGCTGTTTGCTGACGTTGCAGCTAAACAAGAAAGATGGGTTCGGAAGTTATACCTCATGCGCCAGAAACGACTTAACGGAGAAGTCATGTCTTAACACGATACTTGCAAATGTATCCATTTCCTCACTTTTAAAAATAAATATTTTGTTTAAATAAAATCCGTTGGTCAATTTTCATTTCACCATTATCTAATTTGAAAACTTGTCATTAAAACGTTATTCATAAATTTATAGGGGGGAAATTTGGTTGAAGATCAAAATAATTATGTTAGAAATGTGAATCTGATACCTCAAAAGTAATGTGAAAGTCACTGCTTTAATGCAGAGATAAGGGCACATTTTGCTGTACAAAGTATTATACAATTTTCAAAAAGTAAAAATAAATTTTAAATTACCTTGCCTAATTGTTTACTTCATAGACTAAAATTTCTTAGGAAAAATGTAAACCCTACTGCACCTGTAAAGAAGCATGTTGTCATGAACTTCAGCAAAAAAAAGTTATTTGATATTAAGTAAATGCCATAGATTCAAAAATTGATTTTGAGAAAACCAATATGGCATTTTGTAGGACAAATTCTAAATAAGCTTCTTGTACCTTGTTCATCCATCTGAGAAGTGCTAATGTTACATCATTTTATATTAGCATTGTCAGGTTACTGGATAGGCTATGCCATAGACAGGAACAACATTATGAAAATTGCTGTCCCGAATTAACTGTAGTTTTTTGTTCCGCCACATTCTGGATAATCCTGGAAATTCTAGAGAAATTCTGAGATAAAGGAAAAACATTTAAACAAAATATTAAACGATATTTATACAATGACTTAACCCTGGAATGTCTAAGTCAACTAAACTCATGCATCATAAAAAATAAATGCAAAAAATAAATAAAGAAAATAAATGAAAAACGAGAAAAAAGATTTTTTTATTTTAAATCATTGAGCATGGGAGTATCCAGGGTTCCCTCCCTTTTTTTTCTTGAACGTAAAATCAATCTTTTTTTTGACAATCAAAAAGATTTGTTATCAAACTAGTGTTCCAAAATGTCGTCTATGGCATGTCAATTTCTATCAGAATTTTTTAACAACAATGTCTTATGCAATCATTTATGGTGTAGCTTTTAGTAAAACCCCGAAATCCAAGCTGTGTGCAATGCAAAATATATGTGATGTAATTTTCTCCAAAAAAAAACACCACAAATTTTGTTTTTTGGAACATTTAAAAGCTTCAAATTGTTAAAATACGGATAAATTGGGTAAATATTAGAATAACTGATTTTGAATTCGAAATTGCCATAAATGTCCAAATTTTCAGAGGTAGGCACATTAACTCGGATAATCAAGGTTCAACTGTACTTTCAAAATTATTTAAAATGTGTTACAATTTCATTATCCATGGCTTAGTTACTCAACATGTTTCAGTATCCCTTCACTGAATGTCTCTCCTAACCCTTTTTTTCTTAGACCAGGACTGCCTCCCCTCATTTATGCATGTCACTGGAATTCTCTTACAACAAATTAGCAAGTTTTATAGTATTTATATATAAACCATATATAACAACGCACCAAATTCACTACTTCCTGTAACATGTTTGCATGACAGCATTAAAAAGTCAAAAATTTCATTATCAAATAACAGTATTTTTATAAAAATTACAGGAAGTCAAACTGCTTTACCAATCAATACACATTCCACTTGGCGGATGGTAAAGTTAAATATTTTATCAACAAAATTTTGTCTAGATCAACTCATTTTCTCCACTTTTTTATCATTAGACAATGCCATTTTCATAACCCATTAAATCTATAAGTAGATAATTCATCCAAACGTCCATTCTTTAAACGATAAACAAATGGCAGCATTTTTAAATGCAGCTGCCCTTTCAATGCCAGTTTAGGTCCAAAAATTATAAATTAAAGGTAATTGTAAAAATACGGAGGCATAATAGGATGATAATTGTCACACATAGATCGCAATAAGTCAGGTTTACAACCAGCAACCAAATCTCAACAATTTGCAATATGCGATACGTGCCGATGATGTAATATATAAACTTCTTACAATACTCAGTCATATTTTCTTAAACACACGTTTAGAAAATCTAAAAAAAGTACCCTCGAGAAGGCAAGAAACAGCAATAGCTATGAATATGCGAACCAGAAGTGGTATGCATTGCCAGACGGCTGTATATCAAAAAGTAGATGAAATTCTCCAGAAATATGGGGCAGGACCAGAAAAGGGAACAGATCAAGCAAATGTGGTTTTGCCAACACGTTTTATCCAAACACCATGCATGTCGTGTGCAAAACACTTTTGGTGCACAAGTGGTACATAATGAGCTTGTTAATTTCATTAAGTTATGTTCACCAATTATGTTTTGCACAAGTGTCTGTAGTTGAACCATGGCTTCAGAAAACTATTTATTTACTTGTTACACCTCCTTGCCCAGAAAGGCCAATTCAAATTCTGTACCCTAGAGTCAGCAAGATGCCATGGTACGGGAGCAATTAAATTATCTGTAGTGCAAAATGTTTTAACGAACAGTGATTCTGGCGATTTATTAAAAAATTTTAGCAAGAGCTTGTCACAAGTTTAAAAATTTGTTTGGGTTAATAATTAGGCCATTAGGCATTCCTTGATAACTTGCTAACAGCAAATTGATCCATTTATGAATCACAACATTTGTTGTTAAAGAAATTTGTCAAATTCTGCACTTTTGCGTTCATGATTATCAATGAGTATAGTTTTGCTAGTGATATTTAGGGTTTCGATAGCCCAAGCAGAATTAAAAATAAATGGGATAATATTAAAAGTCTAATTAACTGGCGCTGGGTGCTGAACTCTCGTTTAGCATCCTAAAAAAGAAAGGCAATTCAAGGTTATAAAATGTTAAGACACAAAACATAAATTAACATTTTTCCACCAACACACTTTGTTCGTTAATTAAAAGCCTAAGAAATGGACTGTACAAAACATGTTTCAGTTTTCTGCTTCGTTACTACCATCGTTAGGTAATGGTTGCGACTCGTATGGAGGTGTATCTATTGATGCACTAGTCTCATCGGTGTCGTCTTTCCTCGTTTCCTGAAACAAACAAAAATAATCAAATAATGATAAACTATTTAAAATGCAGGGGTCAGTAGCGTACAAGACTCCGGGCTGGATGATTTTGGGTGGCATGGGTCAGTTCCAGCCCGTTCTAAAGAAATATCATGGTGCCTTCAACTGCAGTCAGAATTCATGCGTTTATTCTTGGCTAGCAAATATTCTAAATTTTCTATTTCTGACATTAACAATAATTCTTCAATAACTTGTACTATGCTGGCTTGAAATATCATTCCAGTTAACATTAGTTTGATAGTTTTAGTTATAGATTCAACATGCCCTAGTCATAAAGTAATTTTAACACAGAGAAATAAGCAAAAACACTGGGCATCAAGCATTAAATAAAATCTGGAAATTACCCCATGCTCTAAATGCTATATCCAAATGCATCCTAACCTATATAAAACGTTTTCAAATATCGTAGAAGGCACAAACCCCCAGAAAAAAAAAAAACAGCACCCTAGAAATGGTCAATCAACAAACAGCAAGCCACTGAACAAGGACAAGGTAGGAATGAAGCCGAAATGAATTACCTCCATTTCTGGGGGTGGTACGATAGGTATGGCAGCACGAGGTCGCTTGGGCAGGGTGCGGACAGGGGGCTGGGCATTGTAGTAGGCCATCCCACCCCGGAAGATCTCTTGTGGCGGAGGCTGCAGTGCAGAAAGCGGGTTATCGAGTGGATCACCCTAAGTGATCAAAGCAAAAAAATGTAAAACTAGTGGGTGAGACAAGATTAGTGGACAAAAACAAACAGATTTCAAGTTCAAACACACAACACTTTGTTTACAAAAGTTATGCAGGACTTTTAATAACTGCCATTAAACAAACACTTTGCAATGAATATCGAGCAACTTCACTATGCACAAAAGAAGCTATACAAATAATGCAATTTTAGTTTAAAAGCAGTCTATTAATTGGGTACCATGCTCCATGACTCTTCCATGGGAAAATCAAACATACTAAATTGAACAAACTTTCACTTTATGTTCAGCTTATAGCTTATTGTACACTTATTGTAACACATAAATATTATAATTCTAAATCAAATTCAAACCTTTTCAACTTGGTTTAAATGAAAAGATTTTTCATTTAAAAAACTCGCAAAGCACATTTATAAGACTAGAGGTGAAAAAACGCTCCAAACGTTTTCATAAACAAATTAACTATCTCAGCAATGCTAATCAAATAATTATGAATAACAAAGCCACAGAAGATACGGTATTTAATCCTCAATTAAATTGTTGTAGTACTTCACTGTGGAACTGATTTATCTAAAAATGAACATTTGTAAATGCTTATTTTTCACATTAAAAAGTTAATATGTCTAAACCAAACATCTTCCACACCACCAATAACATTATTAACTTCAACAATTGAATATCTTGAGATCACTCAAATTCAAGCAATGAGTTCATTGTAATGACATTTAAATTGTATCAATTGCTACGAAATTAATATGAAAATGGTAAAGCTTTGACAAATTATGCACATACACGTGTATGTATAATACAACAAAATAACTACTTTTCTAGTTGTACTTTATGTTATAAAATTTTTAGGAATAACTGACCACGAAAATGGCATATAAACGTAATTTTTCACCCACTCGATGAACATAAAAAAATCAAAAAGTGAAAACATAAAAGGAACATTTGTTCAACAATAATATAGCAAAAGTATATGTGTACACCAGCAATCCACTAATAGCAAGGGAATCTTCCTCTTCATTTCTCTATATCTGTTTTACCAAGCCGGCAAGATTTTTCAGGGGACCAATCATCCAATAGCATGAATGGCCGAGGCTAATGCAAAAAACCAAGTGCATGCGAAAGGAATAAATACTACAAGGATTACTGTGATAGAAATCTAAAAGGGACCCAGAGTGGATAAACGTTATTCAAGCATTTTTCATGTAATCGCTTCAAAAATATAAAAACGTTAACACTGTTACCATGGTTTGAAAATAAGAGCGTAACAGCCTGGTAAATAATTTCCACAAAATTACATTCAAATTACCATTTTCTAATGCTAATTAACTGCATATAACATTACTCCACAAAGGACCACTTTTAGTTAAGAGGAACAATAAGCCCCATAATCATGTGAACTTTATAAAAGGCAGGTGTCGTGGTTTGCCTACAATCCCAAAGCAAAAAAAAATCCACATACCAATAGAAAACAAGCATGCAATTTTCGAAATAGCACACATACATCACAAACTTTTTAGCCCACCCAATGGTTTATCCCACAGGCAAAATCCAGCCTTTCATTCACCACCCAATTTATCTATTCATGCTGTCATTCCCAATTGATCATCGCAATATTTCCTGACAACTACTAAGAATTTTCATCTTTAATATAGCATGCAGGATGTCTGACAACAGGTAGAGCTATACAATAGTCTACGAGATAGCAAATAAATAGATACAAAATGGAGTTAACTACTTACAACAGTTTGTGGCGGCGGAGGTGGAGCTGAATATTGCTGATAAGGATACTGAGTATACGTTGCCGGAGGAGGTCCATAACTCATTACGTTTCCGCCAGTCGCTATGTAAGGTGCAGGCATGACAGGCTGGCCTGCTGGCAACGAGACTGGGGAAAACATACGAGGTGACGTTGCCATTGGGCGCATGGCTAAAAGTAGGGATTGGACCAGTTAATGGAACATGCCTTATGGACATTGTAATGCATTAGTAGAAAAGGTAATACGGTCTCACCATAGGCCTCGGGATAGGGTCCTTCGTATCCTTGATATGGTTGAGGTGGGATCAAAGGTGCTGGACCTGGCGGAACATTGTTAGGCGAATTGTGATCGGGATATACAGACGGTTGATAAGCTTTAACAAAAACAATAGCAAACTTAATATATTTTTGTACAAGATGGCCAACTTATAGCGTTTTGAAAATTCAATTTTAGTCAAATTAATTAGTCACCTGTATCATAGAATCGGGGTGGTATAGAAGCAGTCTGACTTGGGGCTGAAGCCTGTTGATAAGGTACACTTTCTGGCATCTGCCTTTGTCGCTGAGAGGAATATCGCTTTGGGCGGCTTGCTGATGAGTCTTGCATTCGTGGGGGGACTGTCGCTTGTCTTCTTTCATGTGGCACATTTCCAGTATTATGTTGTGTAGGGGACACCTCTGTAGAAAAAAAAAAGTCCAATGAGCACGTTTTTGGAAACAAAACATGTAAATTTGTATTAAGTTGGATTTTCAGATTAAATATAATATAATTTCTGTCATATTTATAAGCATTCCAAATAAAAATACAAAAGCGATTTGCAAAAGATTGTGAATTTCAGCAAGCTGTAATTTCCTAGTTTCATGCACTTGACACCAAATCATTGTATGCTGGGATAATTGCTCTAGTATATATTTTGATCACTTCAGGAATATGTGAAAAAATACCCTTTCCCACTGCCCTAATATTTTACTACATGTGTATGTACTATTTTTGAATAAATTCAAATATGCGAGTTCTTGTTCCCATTACTTATTGAACAGCCCTCGCAAATTAATTTGACAACTAAGTAAACAACCAAAAAAGATTTCAACATGGCAATAGTAGGTTACATGAAGGGATAGATTAATAAATTAAACAAAAGGCTTCACCACAACACATTAAAACAAAACACGAGGCACTCACTGGCTTCCTTTCGATTTTCTTTGGCTGGTGTACTAAAATTAGCATTGCCATCCTTGATTGTCATTTTATCAAGCTCATTAGCAACATTACTGATGTCCACTGGACTCTCCCATTTTCTTTCCGTATGCCTTTGACCTGATAAAGGTACATTGTAATTGTAGCGACCACCCCTTATGCCCCGACGAACCCTTCCACGAGAACGATTGGGCCTGGGGAATGGTTGATCCTTGGGATACTCGGTGTTAGTCGGTCCTGAATTATCATCATTTGACCGGTTACTCTCCTCTCCAGTGTCACCTCTGTCGAAGCGATTCCCTGAGGTCGTGTTGTCGGCATCTGTACTTTCGTTTGGTTCTTTGTCGCCCTCTTCCAAATTGGAACCAAGCTTGGGAAATTCCTCCGATAGTGTACGGCTTTCTCGCGAAATTCGACCACCACGGTTGTAATAACCCCTTCCTCCTTGGCCTCTAGAAATGCCATTGCCTTCCGGACCCCCACCTCGGCCTCCTCGCTTAGGCGTAAGGGCAGTTTTGTCGTACGCATCTTCATCTTCCCATTTACGAGTGTATTTACTTGGTCCCCGCCTACAAAGGAAAATTTCAACATTCATAATCGCTTTAAGTTAATGTATGTATGCTTAATAGTATACCAATTGGTGATAGATATGTACCCATATCTTCGGCGACGGCGGGCTCTTGGTGGTCCATCCTCGTTTCGGATATCATAACCGTAAAGTGCAGTCAGTTCCTCACGACCTTTTGGATTTTGCTCATCTTCCCTGTAACGGTCATGCATCCATTTTCCTTCATCTTTCCAAAGTTTCTTCTTGCCTTTCTTCTTCTCTCTGACAAGTGATACGCAAATCTTTAAAACTCGAATTGGCTATAAATTGTTATAAATAAGTATAGAAATAAGAGAGTTCTTACTCCTCCTCAGCCGCTTCCTCGGTCAACCTATCATCATGCTCATAAAATCCGCCTTTCTTTGGGATGTATTGAGGATTCCGTTTATCCTCGTCGTCATCCAAGACTTTCTCTTTTCCTTGTTTTTCGCTTTCCTCGCCGTCACCTTCTTCTCGTTCAGCATCTCGCCATTCCCCATCATCATCAATGTAATCTCCTTCCAGCAAATCGGCCCTTTCTTCCTGGCCACCTTCTTCATCCACAGGATTGTCCAAATCGTTGTCCAATCCATCTTCTAATTGCGGGCCCTAAACAAATATGTTTAGTAAATCATGGAAATTTTAAACAAAATAATAGTCTGCTAATTTGGTTTTGTTGGATTTTTCATGATCACAGAACTACATACATGATGAAGTTCAGCTGAGCCCTTGCCCTCCTCTTCCTCCTCCTCCTCTGCACTCCCATATTCAGATAAAGCTGCAACTGCAAATTATACAAAAAATTACAATCGTGTATTATTGCACCTCATTTTTATTTTAACATGTCCCAACAATTATGCACATACAGTATGTAAAATTTATATTCACCCCACCACCTTGTTCATGCTATGGATGCTTATAACATGTTTCATA